>JAQZBX010007758.1:0-49688 GCA_029593785.1 Cabassous unicinctus | reverse complement strand
GAAAAAAAAAAAAAACAAACAAAAAAAGCCACAATGATTTTCTATATTATAATGTGCTAATAATAATGATGACTAAACAGCAACAATTAGGTTGTGTTTTGGCAAATTGAGTTATTTACAGAAGACATATTTAACTAAGGACTCAAAATATCGCATGTGCTGAAGTTTGCCTTTAAGAAATATACATTTCAGAAAGGACTGCTCAAACAACTTAATTTTGGAATTTTAGCCTCTCTCTATTGAGAAAAATAACCAGCTTAAAAAAGTTGTGGCAAGGGACTTAATTCCTTTAAATTACTCTTCTTGGGGTACTTTTATAATGGATATGTTTGGTGGAAGAAATGAACATTTAATTGAATCAAAATGCAAAAAAAGAAAAAGTATATGCTTCAAGCACTTATTAAACTATTTCAGTGATTTTAATTTGGGGAATTAAACATCATAAAAATATATACAAGTTCTAATTTGCACTCCCTTTCTGATATTTATAGTGTCTGAGGAGTCTTTAACTGGACCCCAGGCTTATAAAACATAGAGAACAAGAAGTAAAGGATCTAAGAACTCAAACAGGAGGTAGTTGCTACAATTGCCTCCTTTCTCACACCCCTTCATTTTCAAATGTTCATTTTCAAATGTTGATGGAAAGAGAAGTGCAAAGAGCTTTCCTAATTTTCCTTAAGGTCTTCAGAAATTGGTCAACAAGATAAATACATTTTTTCCCATAAAAACACCATGTAAGAGACACATTGTCGACTCATTTACTACAGTCCATTATTTCAATAAGCAGAATTCACTCTGTAAGTGAAATATAATGATTCTAGCAATATTTGTTTATAACACCCTTTGTTCCAAAAAAAAAAATTAAGTCAGCTGGAAAAGTTTAACTGGTAATTAAACATTTACATTTGCATGTTGCATCTGCCCAAAGATTTGTAGCTGCAATGACACTCCCATTTGGACAACTATGTACAGTGCCTTCATGCTTACAGTGGGAGAGACCTGACCCTGTATAGCACAGGGTTCTTTCCTTCCTTGAGGGCTCTCCAGTGCCAACTCAATCCTTTTTTTTTTTTTAAATCATTGTTTTATTTCTGGAGTATGCTTTTAATTTCTCAAAGTGCTTTTACATATTTTAATTTTATTGTGAAGACGTATATGTAACCTAAAATTAGCCATTTTAATGATTTTAAGTATATGATTCAGTGCCTTAATTACATTTACAATCATGTCCTACCATCAATAGCATCCATTGCCGAAACTTTTAATCTGAAGTCAGAATCTCCAATGCCTTGAAATGCTTTAATATCCAAATTTGGACCACATAATTGAACCTATGTTTTGTGGCGTCTCTCAAGCTCCAGGATCCCTCCCGCCCCACTCCCGACTCCACCTCAGACCTACAAAACCACAAAAGGAAACTGATATTTGAGTGTGTGTCTCCTCCCGGGGGACTGCTCTTTAATAAACTAATTTAAGCCAACCATTCCAGGTGGTGATGGAGTGATGGGATTCCACTCTCAGGGAACTTGCAACAGAGAACTAAAATTACAAAAGTTGGGCAATGTCAGGCACTGTGTCATGGAAATGCAAGGGGCAATTTTGCCAGGTGGGTGCTCAGATCACACAATAAAATGGTTCCTGGAACCACTTGAAATACCTAAAAGGCCCATATCTAATCTACTTTTCTTTTTCTTCATTTTTTCTAGGGCTTGGAGTGGAGGAGTAAGGGCATGAGAATACGTGTGTACACTCAGAAATCCTGCAAACTGACAGAACAGTTGGAGGAATATCTGAGCAGAGGAAGAAGACTGAGCTCAGGAATAAGACAAACTTGGATTTGAATTCTAATTCTTGAATTGCTAGCTATGTGCCTCTCAGAAATTTCTATAATTTCTCTTCTCTCATTGGCAAAATGAAGATAAAATCTGTTGAGGGGAATTTAGTTGGTACTGATAGTCTGTTTTGTAATCCTTGGTCTGGAGTCCAAAAACTCCAGTTAATATTTCTTCTGCTTCAGGATTAAACTGTTCTGTAGTCCTTTCTCTGACATCTGGCATTTCCTTATCTAAAGAAGGAAGCTGCTTGCTGATAATGAGTCTCCTTGGTCTAGAATAATTTTACTGTCAGCTTTTCCTAGTTGATCTATGCAATTTCAATATTCATGTAATGTAAGGATGCTGTTACAGCACAGGGAACCAAATAGAGAGATGTTGAGAGGAATGTCAGAAGATGCCCATAGTTCACAAAAGGAAGAAAGGAGAGCGCTTCCCAGTTCAAATAGTTTTGAATTAAAGACAAGGTTCCTGGTGACAAGTTGGGAGAACGGGTTTTCTGCTTTCATATCTAAGCCTTATTTAAAATGCACGCTCATAAACAAGGAAGGAGACATATGTATCCTGTTTATAATTTGTTCAGTTTAGCGCCATGAACTCAGTAATAGGTTCTATTATTCTTATATAATTCGCTCCAGGTTCCTAAAGGACTTTGGCCATGAGTGAAAAGACTCATTCCCAGGTTGTTGTAATGATGTTTTAAATGGAAGCATAAATATGAGAGCAGCTAGCATAGTCACTAGCACACAGTAATTCTCGATACCTGTTAATGTTTTACCTTCTTCCCTTCGTTTTCTTCCTCTCACCCTTCCCATTTGCTTCATAAAGGTTGGATGAATGTGAGGGCCTCCCAGGACATAGATCATTTTAGTTCATCGCATTTCTCATGTGGCAAAATCCCATCACCTGTACGCTAACTACCAGGCAGTCCTGAATTCCTCAGTAGTTGGACCCACTTATTCCCAGCTTGCTCCTCTTCTGAGTAAAGTCACGAATAGGTGAACTTAGAGAGTAGAGCCTGCTCACTGCAAAGTGATTGAAGTGGCATTTCAGCCATGGTTAATTTATTTAGTATTCAAAAGTCAGTAAAGATTCTTCTGTCACATCATTCTGCCAAATAAAAGGGAATAAAAATAAAGTAGAAACCTGTTTAATGCCTCAGGCATGTTCAGTATGTTGTTCAGGTCAGTTCATTTCAATACTTAATTTGTGGCACTTCCTTTAATGAAATCATTTAACATCTAAAAAGTAATTATAAAAATGAACAAATTTGGTTTCCTGGGGTTGATATTTGTCATCTCAAACACTGAAATCCCTACAGCTGGCTTAAACTGTGTTTGACATTCAGTAAGCAATTAACCTAAATTAATTTTGAATACAGGTTATGGGTGAGCTCTCACATATATTACTCTTGACTTATGTACAATATAATGGAACTTAGTGATGGATGAAAAAATGATTCCTAAAACATCATTATTCACAATTAAAGTACCAGAATATGACCTTGCAAATCACCAGAGCTCAAATATTGGAACTGGAAGAAAACTAGAAGTCATTTAATTTAGTCTCAGAACTTATATATAAGGAAACTGAGACCCAGAGGAGCAAAGGAACTTGAATGAAGTCACACAGCTACTTAGCAACAAAGCTCATGACTCGAATCTCCTCTCTCCCAGAGGGTTAAATTATATAATTACTGGTTGCTATATTGTATGAGGATACATATTTTGATTTTTGAATAGGAATGTTGTCAATTGGTAGCTCCAAGTGTCTTATACATTAAATACAAAATATTTGCCCAGATCATATTCTTTCATTTCCTATATAGAGGGCAAGGAAAGTTGAAGTCAGGAAGACATTTAATAGCTATGTGAGACTACATCCCTATGTCTCCTATAACAGTGGTTACAACCTTGGTTTAAACATGCAAACATTTCTGGATGATGAATTCCCAGAGAAGGACTTTTTGTGGAAGAGTGGGCAAGAAACAGAGGAAAGGTGGTTGGGCAAATTTACCCCAGTTCAAGCCAAGAGCTCATGATAATCCACTACCTCAGTGCTTAATTCACATTTTCAGAAAGAAGAATCCACTTGGCCCAGTTTGTGTCATATGCACACTTCTGGGTCAATCAGTTGTGACCAGGACAGGAGTAGAACTATATAGTACAAAGGTGGCTGTCAAGCTTGGGAAAACCACTGTCACATAGTAGAAACCTCTGAGTCAGCCTTTTTCTAACAACTGATTCATATTTTTTAAAATTATCTGGCAACTGATTTTGAGTGGAGCACGTAACTCACAAAAAGGTCATCTATCTAGTAAGTGGCTGAGCAAGGATTCAAACCTAAGTCTTGATTCCAAATATCCTCCACATACATACAATCTCCCCAACAATAATTTGATTAAATGTTTTCTGTAGTATTCCATTGTTAAGCATTATTTTTGCCTCAAAGATGGCATTGCTCATAGTTATAGATACCAATCTATTAACTCTAAAATGGACTAAAATCGAATTATCAAAAATAGCAAATTCATATTGGGAACAATTTGAGATATTCTTTTATGCGGTTTTGGGTAACATAAGAATGCTTAAATGATTATCTCCCAAAGTTTTTATACTATAGGAAATCTTAAGCCATATCCAGCAATGCCTCACTTACTTTGAGTAACACACTGAACACTTGTAATTAAAAAAGTAAATCTTGAAAACCTCCAGTGTTACTACAACTACTTTTATTATTAAAATATTTATTAAATAGTTCTAAGTGTAAATGTAGGTATAAACCCCTTATGGTAATAGCACTTCGAGAAAAATAATTCTTAAAAAAAATAAAAATTAATTACCCTAACAACTACAGAAATACAGTTCAATTTAATAGTATAAAGTATAATGATGAATGCATTTAATCAAAGCTAAATAACTACTAGCTTTGTGAATATACTTGCTACTCTGATGGCATAAAATCATTTATATGCAGATGCTAATTTACCTACAGTGCCATGTGCCATAAAGAAAGTTGATTCTCCCACTACTTTTCTCTGTTTAAATTATTTTGGAATTTTCCCTTGTACCTGATAGCAAATCAGCATGACAATACATCATTTATATTTGCAATCTGCCCCCACTTCTTTACTCATTAGCCCAAGATAAATGAATGACTGCACTCAGATACGAGGTGGTCATCAGATGAGCCCAAAATTGCTTATCCCAAATTTATTGAATTAACTATTGAAATGACAACCCAGAATTTGAAAATCATTGCAGAGTTACTTCTGTGGACTTGCAGGAACACAATATTCCTACATTAGTATGACTAAGCTCATGAAACTACCACCCTCTAAAGACTAATATTATTCTTAGATGGTCTGGCTACTGATTACATGAGTAATTGTGATTTGAGAGCAAAAACTGCTTTAACAAATACACTGTTCTCACTAGTGGGACTGTGTAAGAAATTCTCAAACCAGTGCCACTGGTCAAGGATTAAGTTACTCACATCTAAAATTGTAACTGAGTCTCACAATTAGTTCATATCTTTTGAGAGAGGCTTCCAGGTGAATGACTACTCTTCTTTAAGGGTTATTTCTATTCATACAGGGCAGGGGGCAATTCCTGAAAGGCCACACTTTCAGTGCACATCCTCTCCCATTATCTCAATGCTTTGGGAAATTGAAAACGAGACTTTCTTACTGCAAAAAAGTGTGGGCTTTACAGATTAGGACATTATCACCTCTTTATTTTGAACGGAGTAGCGGGTGCTATATTAGCCATCAAAGCATAGTGCAGAGGCTAGTTGAGCCCCTATTAATTACTAGGGCTCTGAAGACTTGTACATCAGTTAGTTAAGTTTGGACACATCATCTTTAGACATATCACAGTAAGACATCAGTTATGGGGGAAATATCAGTGCTGAGACTAGCTCATCCACTTGAGGCTAGCTCATCCACTTGAGACTAGCTCATCCACTTGGTTTCCTTTCTCAGTAAATATCACCATCTTAATTGCTATTTCCCAAGCCAGTAAGCCATCTTTTTCTTCTCTTTGTCCTTTTCCCTACCACACACAACACTTCTCCATTTCTTTTGAGTGTACTCTTTAAATAACTCTGAAAGCCACACACCTTTCTTAATACCCCACTCCCACAACCCAGGTCCAGACCACCATAAGCTCATACCTGGATTCCTGGTAATAGGTTCCTAATGTTATCACTACCACTAACTTATACCACTCCACCCACAATGAATTCTCCAAACTTCCACCAGAAAAATATTCCTAAATTTATCAGGTACCTGCTTTTATCCCTTCAATGGACCCATTGCTAATAGGCTAAAAATGGTTAATATAGCTTGCACAGTATTATAAACAGGCACATACACACCTCTTGTCTTCTTTCTTACTACTTCCATCTTCCACTCTATTATTTCTTTCTGATACGTTGTCTAACCTCTTAGCATCACATCTGTCATTCCTTCTGCCTGAACACTCTCCTTATCCTCTGCTTCTCCCATTTCCATTCCTAAATTTTACTTAGCCTGAGAGTAATGTGGTTGAACAGTATTACATCTGGCTCGGGAATGAGACTGATTGGAATCAAGTCTGATAGGTCACTAATTCCATGACCCTAAGCATGTTTTTTTTTGCACTCCATATATTTTTATTAATATAGTTAATAATAGTTTCTACTCCAAAGTGTTATTTGTAAATTAATTTTGGAAGGCATGGAACTGTACTTAACAGAAAGAAAGCAGTAAATGTTAGCTAAACACCAAACAAACAAACAAACAAACAAAATTCAGGCATTTCCTACTCATCCTTCAGAACTGAAACTAGTTGTCCCTTACTCTGTGAAGCCTTAACTGATGTCTTCCCCAGATTCCAAGCGTGGCTTACAACACATTGGTCTGGTGCACTTGCTAACAAGTGCTGGCCATAACACTCCTTCAGAGTATTTTTACTTGAATTAAACTAATCATGAGTCCACTAATGGCTGATTCAAGTGGAATTTGCTCCAAACATCTACTTTGTATCTATACCAGTACTCCACAGCCTATTCAGGTTTGACTTTTCCCATTTCATAGATTCTTCTCTTCTCATGGGTCTGAGTCTTATAGCTGAGATTTCATTCAGAAAGAGGAGGAAAAAGAGGGTTTAGAAAACCCAATTTTACTATTGGAAAACAGCACAAAATGCATGAAGTACATGTGATACTGATTGTGTATCATTTTTGTTATCTTCACTTATTATAGCAAGCATTTTTATTAAAAGCAAAAAGATTTTAAATTTAGTTTATTTCTTTGTTTGCTTCTCTGTGAATACTATTTCCTTTTAGAGCATTTTCTATCTACATGATTTCTAGATATTAGTAGCCAGACTTACTGTTGAGGTTATTTTCTTATATATCTTATCTTTTCAACTAAACTTCAGATCCTGGAGAGCAGGTACAGTGTAGCTTATTTTTCCTTGAATTCTCCACAGATTTAGAACAACAACTGATTCACTATAATAGATAACCAATAAATGTGAAATGACTGGTACTTATTTTCATTTTTCACAGACTTCATGTATTTTAAATTTATATGATCTGCTGTTATTTTAACATTGTGTCAGGGGAAACCAGTATAGTTACTCTCACTTTTCAATGGGTTGGCGAGAGTAGAGGAATGTAAGGATAAGGACCTGTTTCTGGGGTTCTTATTCCACTTATATCCTATTCAGGGCTTGGTAAATCTCCCATCTAAGCAGACGATGACATTTTAAGTCAGGTTTCCCAAAGGAAGCATTATGCCTTCAAGAGAGGAAAGAAAAAATCATCATGGCATGCCAAGCAGGATGTCACTTACACCCGATTGGCCACATCGTCAAGGTTCATTTCCATTAAGCTTTGTGTCAATTCAGAAACTTTACACATGAGGCTGTGTATAGCAGTCTACCACTGCTGACTGCCCTGGGGCTAGCCCAGAGTCCCAATCTTGTCATTGGTTTTCCAGAATGCCTCTGTGAGAATTAGTTGCATATGCTGGCCTGCCTCACCATTTGAGACAGGATGGTGGTTTGGTTGTATTTTTATAAATCACTCTCCTACTAAACCATCTTTGACATATTTACATAGGGCAAAGATAAGAGCAAAAGGGGAGTGAAAATTTTCATAGAAAATGAGAGATAAGTGAATAGGTAGATGGATAGAGATGGAATTAGTGGATAATTTCTGGCATTAATAATAGAAAACAAATGTGAGAAGGGTATTGCTTTCAGTTTCTGTCTAATGCTTCTAAAATGCATCATGAAATGTACATAAAGGAGATGTGCAGACTGTTTTTTAGTGACCATATCAACTGCATTGATCTAACTGCATCAAGTTTACTGAATGGAAAAATAATCACTTATTCCAGATTAACATTAGAAGGAGAGGAGATGTGGGAAGGCATAAATATGCGATGGTGGGAGTAGGCTATGTCTTTTTGTATCTTAGTTAGTGTAAACCCAAGGAGCCATATTGAATGGGTATAAGGAAGCTACTTATTACTTTTTAAAACATTTTTATTTAAAAAGCTTAATGATATCTCCTAAACTGCTCTAATCTTCTACCAAGTGATGCCTTCTAACTCACTAAACCATATTGTGCAAAGAAGGATATTTTCATTTCATTTTATTTTTCTTCAAACCTTAGTTTCTCATTCACATATTTCCAACCATTTAACTCTTTAATGATCAGTCTTACACATAGTTTGTCATGTACATGATGCTACATGAAAGAATTAGAAATTTCCCCTCACAAAAACTATCCCATCCATATGTGTATGGATAGTGATTAAATTTCCACTATTCATGATTGATTCATTATCACAAAGACTGCCACCAAGAAGTTTCATGATAGTATGGGTCAAAGAGCAATGTTTAACACAGGTCACTAACACCATATTGTGGATTTTTGACAGGTGAGAGGAGAAGTGATGACAGGAAACAGACAAGCTTAGATAGATGCTGGGAGAGAAAATGCAAATATGTATATATTTGCCTATCTTAACTAATTTTCATTTTCCTTCTTTTTCTATATTCTGTTATTTTATGTAAGTTGTATTTGTAGAGAGATTTGGTTCATGAGAATATGCAACAATTCAGTAGTACTTTTCACGAATCAGATGCATTTTCATGCAAGGGTAAAAAAAGATTTATCTAGGTTGTGCCACAGAGGGAGTGCAGCTAGTGGCAGTGTGTGAATAGCACTTAAGGAGAGATTGAATGAAGGGGGATGGGAGGCACAGAGTACACACCCTCTAAAAAATGGCTTATTCTTACCACTAGGTGTGACACTTAAGGTTCATATTTCTAGACACTCCCCCATCCCCCCACCCACCCCACGCCCCGCCCCATACCATTGTCAATTATACTAAGGGAATCTTTTAAAAGGATATTCATCTGGAGCTGTGGGAACCTCTTGGCTGCCTTCTTCAGCTGTGAGGCCTGGTGTTTGGCCTAACTTTTATATCCTTGTGTTCATGTTTAGGAATTAATATGACAGTCTGATGTTCTTATCTATTAAATAGGCTTACATTGTAAAAACTTGCATTTCCCTTATCATAAAATGCTTTAGCTTCATCTTTCTGTAAGATGACGTGTAGAATTTATGATTTTTTTCATATTTCTTTGACCATGAATCCTGGACGTGGAGGATGATGCAAATGATACCTTTGATCTCAATTTACCAAAGGGTATGATTGCATTTAGAAAATTATCAATGTTTAGTATGACTCCTGTGTTCATTATATACATAAGGGAGATACGTATATGTATATGTAAGGGAGATATGCAGATCGTGAAAGCCCACTAACATAATTGGATGAGATTTTTGTAACATGATTGGATGAGATTGTTTGAGATATATCAGCCTCTCTATTCTCTACATTAGCCTCAGGAACCCAAGGGACTACATCTATCTTGGGTAGGCAGGATAGTTAGAGAGGTTATAAATTTGATGAAAATTTCAAAGTGTTTTCCAATTAAATTGACTGGTTGCTCATGCCAAAACACACTGTTTATATTAGGATTTTGAAGTGTGATAATTTGAGTTTTGCTTAAGAAATGAAATGCAAAATACGAGGTATTATTGTTATTTTCTTGTTTTCAATGAAAACAAATAACTCCAGTATATGAGTCCCTAGGGGGAGAAAAACCTATGTGTGACTGTGTATAGTTGGAAAAGAAAAAACAAAGAAAACAAACAAAATATTAATTCAATTACAGCATATGTTGACATTAACAAAACTATTTTTGTTATATTATTGAAATATTTAATAGACAGATGAAAAAATAGTCTATGTATTTTAATTGCACTAACATTTTTATGAAATCATTTCCTTTGCCAATTCTCTAACATCTAATTTTCTCATGGAAATGGAATCCACAAGATGTTCTAGTTCCATGAAGGCATTGTTGGTGCTGCACATTTGTGCTTCTGTGAATACGGTACTGAGGACAGAGCATCTTCATCAATAGAGGCCAAACTTTTATTTCACCTGTTTTCATCATCACCTTAGCAGACCACTAACCAGGCCTAATACCTTTATAGCACCTATCACAATCTTATGATATCTATCTATCTATTTATTTATTTGTTGTTGCTTGCTTATTGTTTGTTGCCCCTCCAGGATTGTAATATACCTGAGGAAGAGTCTTCTCTGTTTTGTTCAGTGCTGTATTCGTCAGTATTTATCACACAGTGAGTGTTCAACCAATATTAGTTGTAGGAATCAAGGCTGTATTAGGCACTGTCCTCTCCAGCCCTACATAGGAAGCAGCACTGAACTACTTTTCCTGCAGGCTCAAATCCAAACAATTTTTGAGTAAATGCAGGATATACATTGCTAATGCATTCCCCAGTACTGGCTGGTCTGGAATTAGTCATCCTGTCTTAAGTTCTATACTCAAGGAGTGTGTGATCAGTGTATTTCCATTGAGCCACAGTATTCCCCCTTCTTCATGCTCCTACCTCCCTATTCTCTTTCCTTTTGGAGTCTGTTTCTTGTACCTGTTCAGAAAGAGAATTAAGAAAATCAACTTCTCCATCTGCTGTAGTTTCATCTACAAAGAAATAAAAATAGGGACTATTTAGCTTCATATAAGAAGTACTTATTGGACTGTAAAATAAATGAATAAAATACCAAAACAGAGTATAAGGAAAAGAAAATGAAAGTGTCATTAAGTATCAGATTTACTTTCTACTTTGGACAATTTTAGGTATATAGTTGCCACCTTGTTAGGTGTGAAATCTGGTCATTCTGTGACCCTGTGTGTTTAGTCCCTCAATGAGCTAATCTTAGTGCCTCCAAAATAATGTGAAAAAAATACTCAAAAAGATAGTATTTTGGACACTCATATGCTAGACTCACAAGAGGAAATGGAGATGTCACTTAAAAACAAACTATGACATAAAATATAAAGAACTTGTACAACTCAACAAGAAAGGGACAAACAGCCCAATTAAAAATGGTCAAGGAATTTGAATAGACATTTCTCTGGAGAAGATATACAAATGTCCAACAAGCATATGAAAAGATGGTCAACATCATTAGTCACTAGGGAAATATAAATCTTAGTGGAGATACCACTAGGAATGGTCATTCTACCCACTAGAATAGTAATAATAAATAGTTTAGCTAGGTAGGTAGATAGACAGATAAGATGGAAAATAACCATTGTTGATGAGGATGTGGAGAAATTCAAACCTTCCTACATTTCTGGTGGAAGTGTAAAATGATGCAGCCACTACGGAAAACAGTTTGTGGATTCTTCAAAATGATAAGCTTAGAACTACTATGGAAGTGAGCAATTCCACTTCTAAGTATATACCAGAAATATTTCAAAACAAATGTCAAAACAAAACTTTGTAAATGAATGCTCACAGCAGCAGTATGCACAATAATCCAAATATCCCTCATCAGAAGAATGGATAAACAAAATGTGGTGTATCAATAAAATGGGATATTATTTACTCAAAAAAAGCAATGAAGTACTGATATATGCTACAATATGTATGAACCTAGAAAACACATGTTAAGTAAAAGATTCCAGACACAAAGGCCACATATTGCATGATTACATTTATTTGAAATGTCCAGAACAGGGAAATCCATAGAGACAAAGGGCACATTAGTGGATATCAGGAGTTGAGGGCTGGAGGGAATGGCAAGGGACTGCTGAATTGCTACAGAATTTCCTTTTGGGGTGATGAAAATATTCTGAAACTAATAGTGGTAATGGTTACACAAAATTGTGAATGTACTACATGCCATTGCATTATACAAATTAAAATGGTTAAAATGGTGACTTTAATGTTCATGTATTTTACCACAATAAATTAAAGGAAAGGAGATGTTTGGGATGTTTGGGATGTAAAAGTTCTTTGGGTGATGAGGCAAGAACACAGATAGCTAGCCAGCTAAGAATGCGTGAAAGGACAGCATTGTTAGATCAAAGACCCTGGAGGGGTAAAGGGGAGAAAGAGGGCAGCCATGGGCCACTGGGTTTACCTAACACAGGTTCCTGTGAGGGTTCATAGAAGAGGGGGGAAAGAAGCACATATGGGTCCCTTCTCTTGTCTTTATTGTGACCCCAAGGGGAGGGGGAGGGCTTTCCTACTGTTACTGGGGATTGGAAATATCAAGCTATAAGGTACAAAAAGCAGAAGAGACAAGGGTCCTTTGGAGAAGCTGAGGGTAGCTTCTTATCATCCAAGCCAAATGAGGATAGAGGCCTTGCTAGTAAATTATGTGGAACAAAATGGCAACGGGGCTTTGGGAGAAGAAGCTGCAAGGAGCTTAGGGCAGCTCTTACTATCCAAACCATATTGAGGTACAACCTCTGATAGTTGTGGTGTCGCCAAGAGCAGGGCTAACAAATTGAACTGTGAAAAAAAGGGTTGATTTATTTGAAGTTGTATGTACTGTTTAACTATTATATTTAATTGCTATATAGATCCCTCCCGTGGTATTTTCATTGTGAGACAATGGCTGAGATCTGCAAGGTGTAGCTTGTGCACTATTTATTTTCCAGCCAGAATGGTGATAAATATGTTAAGGGACTGAAGGTGGCATTGAATCTGCTGAAACAAGCATTATTAAGATTGACACATACCTTGTAAATTGGTTCTTCCATGCAGATTGATCACTGTTCCAAGACCCAATTTACCAGGGTTGAGTGAACATAGAGCAAGTGAATACAGTGAACACTCATTTAGAAACAGAGTCAAGTATATTGTGTAAAATAAATTTGACTGTTGTATATACTAAACACACATTTAGTGACCCCCTATTACGTTGTGGATATCATGCTAGATTTTAGCAATTGTAACAGGTGATTAAGGCATAATATATTTCTTTTAAAAGAAGATAATATATTACAAGGGGAGTTTGCATTTCTGTGCATACAAACAGAAACACACTGACAAGTACACACAAATTAAAAGCTCTGAATCTTAGAGATGGAAGGAATCTAAGAGAGCCCTGCCATTCTTATGAAACTAAAGGCACAAGGAGTCATCTGGTACAAAGTCCCATGTCTCACTTTTCACAGAGCAGGAAAATCTCCACACTGCCAGCTTTTCCCCTAAATTTCTGCTTCAGAATTTCCCAATTTTAGAATCATTTCAAACACATTTTAGAGGATCCAGTATTTACTTGGCACCCTATCAGTTGCTACCAAATATCTCATCTACATGTATGTTCACAACAAATGGGTGAATATATATTTGTATTTATTTTAAGTTGCAGATGAAGAAATGCAATACTTATTTGTTAAAACTAAACTACACAGTTTTCTGTTTGCCTAGTATGTCAGGCTTTGCTTGAAATGAGGGATACAAAAACTATTAGAATCCCTTTCTGCCAAAAAAAAAAAAGCAAAAATATCAGAGAAGAAATGCATAAAATATAACTGAACTATGATGTGATAAGTGCCATGGCAACAATATATACTAAATGCAGAAGTGGCAACTCATTATGGCTGAGAGGCTTATTGAAGTCTCCATGAAGAGAATAATCCCTGAGTTGAGTCATAAAATTATCAGCATTCAGTGTGGTTGAGAAGGATATATATCTAGAGTGACTTAAGTGACTGGAAGGTGTGAATAGAATACAGGAGAAGGGGGGGTATTTGGTAATGGCAAAATGTAGGGCAGGTGAGATGGGTTAAGAAAATGATTTGATTTGGGGATATGTTGTGTTTAAGGTTCTTGTGAGACAGCTAATTATATATGTGTAGCAGACATAGGAGATAATAAGTATAATTTTAAAGAACAGATCTGAAGTGGAAATAGTTGGGGAATAAAATTATGGAATGTGCCCAGGGATATATATATATATATATATTTATATATATATATAAAGAGACTAATTTAAATCCAAAGTAACGGGTTTGAAAGTTCAGGATCTTTTCAAAGAAGAGCTATATAATTTTTCTTGCTATTCCTTTCTAAGAAGGAATCTGAAATAACAAGAAATGGATCAATGCCTTAAAAGATTTCATTGCATGAACACTTACCTACGGATGCTTAGAGATACTGTTCCATGTTAGAAAAGAATATATTGAGACACATAAAGAAGTCCATATAAGAGAGTTTATGAATATCCAGGTTTAAACTCCAAATTCATATAATGCATCTCATTTGTCAAATTTTCTCATTGTCAAATTTTCAACAAGATTTTTCCTGATCACTTCCAATAACAGGAGATGCATTCCTTCCTGTGTAATCCCACTTCATCTTTGGACAGTTCTCACTAGTATCTATTTGTTCATTCATTCATTCATTTTTTACTATTCAATCCATTTTTATTGTGTAGCCACTACACACCAGGCCCTCTGCTAAGTGCCAGGAATAATGTCAGACATGGTTCCTGTCACTTTCAAACTTGTAAAGTGTACATGCATGAAACAAACAAACAAACAAACATTTAAAGTAATTGTATTATTTACTGATATGCAACAAATTACCACCAAAACCTTGTGGCCTAAAACAACAGCAAACATTTATTAGATCGCACAGGTTCTGCAGATCAGGACTCCAGCAGACGATATGGGTGGTTCTAGTCCAGAGTCCCTAATGATTTTGCAGTGAAGCTGTTGGCACGGGCTGTAGTCATCTGAAGGGTGAAGGTAGAGGATTCACTTCCACGATGGCTCACTCCCATGGCTGTTGGCAGGAGGCCTCAGTTCCTTGCCATGTTGGCCTCTCTCTAGGGCTGCTTTTGTATCCTTACGACATGGCAGCTGGCTTCCCCCAATCAAATGATCCAAAAAGGAGGGCAAGGAGAAAGCGGCAATGCCATTTATAACCTAGACTGAGAAGTCGCATGCCATCATTTCCATGGTAATCTCCTCATTTTAAGTAAGTTACTAAGTCCAGTCCACATTCAATGAGAGGGGAATTAGGCTTCAATTTTTGAAGGGGAGTGTCAAAGAACTGTGGACATATTTTTAAAACATCATAATAATTAAATTAAAAATTGTGAACAGTACAAAAGGAGCTCTAATTAAAAATAACACCAAAATTCTTTCTAAGGTAGCATGGTCATATCAAGTCTCTCTGAAGAAAAGCTATTTTAATTTAAAGCCTAATATAAAAATGATTAATTAGGTAGAACTGAGAGGAGATAGAATGCCTAGTAGAGAAAGATTGAGTTGTATTAGAGAAATTTAAGGAAGACTGGTTTGGCTATACCACAGTAAGCTGTGGAAAGTGAAGTGACAAGATGAGGCTGGAAAGTTTGGCAGTGGCAAGAGAATACTGGACTTGCAGATCATGGTAGAGAATTTCAACTTTATTCCAAATGTATTAGGAATAAAATGAAGGATTTAAATCAAGGATACAACATCATCAGATTTCCATTTTAAAATATTATTCTGGTCCTTATTAGAAGCTCTTTTTTTCCCCCAAAAAATCACAATATCTATCCTCTGAAACTTCTACCACACAAGTCACTTTTGGGTATTTTTAAATTACAGAAAATTCTATTTCCACATAGAAAGTCTTTAAATAATTGAATAATTTTTTGTCTCTATTGAATTTTCTCTTCTTAAGGACAAATATTTCAAGTATCTACCATCATCTTATATATAAGTTGGTTTTAAACTTTTTAAAAAGTAGCCAATTATCAATTTGTCAGGAAAGGGTAAATTGGTTAAGGTTTTAGAACAGATTGCTGGCCATTTAGGAAAGGAGCAAAGTGGAACCTTACTTTATTCCTTATTCAAACTTCACTGAGATTCATCCAAGTTTGGGCACGTATCAATAATGCCTTCCTTTTTATTTCTGAGTAGTATTCTATGATATGAATGTGCCACAATTTATTTAACCATTCACTCCTCAAGGGACACTTAGATAGTTTACAGTTTAGGGTATTACCAATAAAGTTGCTATGAGCATTCATATAAAAATTTCTGCATGAAAATAACTTTCATTTCTCTAGGATATTTCACAAAGGGTATAATTGCTGGATCATTTGGAAAACCCACTTTTAGTTTTAAAAGGAACTGCCCAACTATTTTTCAAAGTAATTGTGCCATTTTACATTCTCACCAGCAATGTATGAGTAATTTCAGTTTCTCCACATCATATCCTTGCTAGCATTTAGTAGTCTCACTGTTTTTTATTTTAGCCATTCTGAGATCTCATTGTGGCTTTAATCCGCATTTCTCTAGTAGCTAATAAATTTCAAAGATCTTTTCATGTTCTTATTTGCCCTCTATATATATCCCCTTTGGTGAGATATCTGTTCAAAACTTTTGTCCATTTTCTAACTGGGTTGTTTGATTTTTTTAAAAATTCTGAGTTTGTGAGGTTTTATATATTCTAGATAAAAGATCTTGGCTGGATATGTGATTTGTAAATATTTTCTCCCAGTCTATAATTTGTCTTTTCATCCTCTAAATGAAATATTTTTCAGAGTAATGTTTCTTATTTTAATCATGTCTCACATCGAATTTTCCTTTTATGGATCATGTTTTTGATGCCAAGTCTAGGAACTCTGTCTAGTCCTGAAGATTTTCTCATTTGTGTGTTTCCTAGAAGTTTTATAATTTTATGTTTTACATTTAAAGCCATGACCCATTTGAGTTAATTTTTAGGTAAGGGATGAGGTTGAGGCTGATGTTCATTTTTTCCCCTATGCTTGTCCAGTTGTTCTAGCACCTTTTATTGGAAAGTCTCTCTCTCCTTCCTTGAATTTCTTTCTCTCTTTTGTCAAATATTAATTGGAAATATTTGTGTGGCTCTATTTTTAGGTTCTCTCTTCTGTCCCATTGATCTATGTGTCCATCTTTCTGCCAGTGCCACACTCTTTATTATCCTAGCTATGTAATAAGCCTTAACATTGGGAAGAGTGTTTCCTCTCACTTCACACTTGTTCTTTTATCAAGATTGCTTTGGCTATTCTAGGGTTTTTTTTTTTCTTTCCATATAAATTGAAAATAAGCTTGTGTATGTCTAAAAATTACTTGCTGAGATTCTTACAAAAATTTATAGATCAATTGGAGAGAATTAGCATCTTTACTATTTGAATATTCCAATCCATTAACACTGCATGTCTCCTCAAGTATTTAAGTCTTCTTTGATTTCTGAACACTTTGTAATTTTCATCATAAAGATTCTATCCATCTTTTGTTAGATTTATGCCTAAGTATTACACTTTCTTCATAAAAATTGTAAATGGTCTTAAATTTTCAATTATACTTTGCACTTATTCATTATCAGTATATATAAATGCAATTCCTATGCATTATTTAGAAATGTGGTTTTCACTTCCAAGCATTTGCAGATGTTTTGGTTGTCTTTCTGTTATTGATTTCCATTATTATTCCATATGATCAGAGAACAGTCAGTATGATTTCAATTTTTTAAAAATTTGTTAAAATTTGTTTTATGATAGACCTTATAACACACCAGGATGAGAGCTGAAACAAGAACACAGCATGTCACCTTGTTCAACTCACCTGAAAGTTGAACTTCAGGTAACTCAAACTTTTTTGCTGTTTTGTGCTTATATGCAAATGACTGCTAAAGCATCCAAACATTGCTTTGGAGGTTAAAAATAAATTTTAAGGATAGACAAATTCGCAAATATCAAATCCATAAATAGTGAGGATTAACTATATATCTATATGCAAATTTGTTCATGTGACTCTTGCACTTAAAAGTCTTTAGCTACCCATTTTGCTCATAATAGATTTGACATTCCCTACAGTGGATCTTGCCTATTCTTCTAATGTTACTGCTTGCTATTCTTCTCTTCATGCACTATTCTCCAAACATACTGGCCTTTTCTCACTCTCATGCATATCATGTTCACTTTTGTTTCTTTATACATAACCTACATACTGCAGTAATGTTTATTGCCTGAGCAAGTCTTATTCATCCTTCAAGGAGTCAGCATTAAAGCCTTCATGACCTTACAGACAAGGTGGAGTTTTTAAGTTATATATACTCATAATTCCTTGTATATCACCTGTATCAGAATTTTCATAATTATAATTATTTGTGTAACTATTTAATATTTGCTTATTTCACTGTATTATGATGCCTAGGAGAACAGGAAGGATGCCTGTCTTGGCACCTAATAGATGTTCAAGAAACATCTATTAAATAAACACATGAAATTTTTAAATAAATTGAATTTCTAGGGCTTTAAACCACAGATATACATATATGTGCACAAAAATGTATGTGCAAGATTGTTCTTTTGGAAAATTGTTTGGTAATATTTGGACTTGGAGGTATTTATAGTGGGCATCATCAGGGATTAGATGCCATTAAATCCAACAATGCCAAACAGCCCTTAAAACAATGAAATAGATAAAAATCATCTCATATCAATATATTAAATATTAAAAGAAAATTTTAAAACTAAATAATTAGTAGCATCTTATTTTCATTAATCAGCAGAGCAAAAGAAATAAATAACATAACAACATAACATAAATGGTATATGAATCATAATACATGTGGAGTAATATCTACAAGGATATGCACTCCAAATGTGCTATGGAACCAGACCGATTTCAAATTCCTGCTTTCTAACTTTTCACTTTGGTAATCTTAACCAAATGATTTAACCTTACTTGGCCTCATTTTCCTTAGGGTAAAGTGGAAATAATCAATAGAACTTACCTAAAATGGTTACTGTGAGGATTAAATGTAAAGAATTTAAAAAGCTTCCTGGCACTTATTGTTCATTAAATGTTCTCATCATTTGCTATTAACTATTCATAATAAAATACCTCTCTGTGGTGTATATTTGGCTGGAGCAAATTTCCTTTATTTTACACTTTGGCATTTTTACTTTATGTACCAGTTTTGTTTTTGCTGTAGAATTAACATTTTTTAATAACTAAGAACTCAAATAAATACAATTAAGTCAGAAAAGGTTAAATGCCCAACAAAAATGGTTGTGTTATGACAAAGTCCTAGCTCTGGTTGGAAAAACAAATGGAACTTTGACACTTAGAATGTGGTTATCTGGGTGTATGGTCTTGCAAAATGTATATCTTCACATCCCTTTATACTCTTACCCTGCAGAAGTTACCTGCCCCTCTATTTTGAAAGTTATCATCCCCCACTTGCTAAAAGAAAATGCAGAGGTCTCTCTCCCACATGACAACACCCCCACCTACCTTTGGATCTGCTCCACTTCTTTCATGGTCACTAAGTCTGTAACATTACCCAGACAGGACATGCTGGGTCTGATAAGAGAAGAAAGGACTCTACCTCAAAAGAGCTGCAAGACTTCATGTGCTAAATGGAGCAAGAAAAGTACTGGTTGAATTAAATTTTAAGAGTGCTTGATCAAAAAATCTGGTATGTAAAACTGAATAGAGTAGTATATTGGAAGCATGCTCCAGCAATATTAAATTTAGCACCCTGGCAAGGACTCTAAGTAATGGTGCTAATCCACTAGTAGGATGGTTCCTACAAGCATGGAAAAAGCAATGGCTCATGCTATACAAAGTTGAAATGCCAGACTATCACAAGCTCTGCCAAGTAGTAGTCTCAATAGCAGTCTCTGAACCAGATGTATTTTTATAGAGCAGATTTATGGTCTCTGATTCCCTGTATGCTATCTGACTATTGATTTGGTAAATGAATACTTTTCAATTCCAATCAGAAAGGGGAGTTAGAAACCACTTGCATTCACATGGAAGGGGCAATAATATACATTTACCATTTTCCCCAAGAACTATGTTAACTATGTTCTCTGTCATAACATAGTCTAAGAAGTAACTCTCAAAAACAACATATTTATTCATCACATTGATGCTATGCAGTGAGACATGCAACTGAGAGGAAAGATAAACCTTGTTAAGATTTAGGGTTACCATATCAGTAAAGTTTTTAGATTGTTTATTTTTACTGGGGTCCAGTGGTCAGAGAAGTATTGGCATAGCCCATCAAAAGTAAAAAGCAAATAACTGAAGTTTCTATCTACCACCATGATGAAGAAGGCATAATGCCTCGTAGACTGCCAGCTTTGAGTGGGGCCTGGAGTAAGAATGGGCCCTTCAACAGCTTCAAGCTCTGGGACTAGTAGCCCTACTACTTGGGCAATGTGACCCTTCAGATCCTATATTAGTGGTATCAGTGATGATAAAAGATTCTGCATGGAGTTTATGGAAAGCAGCAAAGAAATTATCATATGGCAGGTCCCTGGTTTTCTGAAGAAAGGCCATGTCATCCATTGTGGAGATTAATACTTCATTAGAAAACCATGTTACTGAGCCCTTGTGAAGATGGAGCATCTGGCCATGGGGCATCAATTAATCATGCATCTGAAATACTCTGCCTTGAACTGAGTTCTCTCAGCCCTTTCAAGTCATAAGACTAGGCAGACCTACCAGCAATTTATCATTACATATTAGTGATAAACTCGAGATTCGGCATTAACATAAACAGAAAGCATTTGTAAACTGTCTGAGCAGGTAGTCCAAACTCACATGTCCTCTTCTACTCTTCTATCAATGACCCTTTTTCAGCTCACACTTGTGTCCACATGAGGGATCCTGCACAACAGCTTACAAAGCAGAAAAATCCTGAGCTTAATTTACAGAAGGGTGGTCTCAGAAAGAAGACATTCACCTTCATTGATACTTCATCATCATTCATGCAATTTAAGTTCTTTGGTAGTCATGTAAATTGTCTGAAACATGTTAACCTACAGAGAAGCAATAGGATATGGGTAAGAGTATGGTCTTTGTAATCAGATGGAACCAGTTTCATGTCTTGACTCTGTCGTTTTCCACTCTAAGGCTCAATGTCTTCATTTGTAAAATCGAGTTAAGACTAATTAGACACCCAGATGGTCATAAGAATAAAATAAGATAGTATAAGTAAATTGCTTCATACAGTACCTGACAATCATCATATTAACACTTCATATATTATAAATGACAATATATAGACATTTTTATTGAATTAACTGAAACACATTATACACACATACACAGGCAAATGAAGCCATATTTCCCCACCTGTGAATCCCAGTGAAGGATTTTATATTTTGTGACATAAATTTTCATCTGGTGAAATTAAGCCCAATGTTCCAGCCTGTCAAGGTCTTTTTGACTCAAAAGTTTGTCATCTAACAAGCTCACAATTTCTCCCAACTTCATGTCAAACTCAAATTTAATAAGTGTGCTAATTTGATTCAAGAGAGAATAACTGATTATATAGTAGATAGGCTTAGGGTCATGTTTTTTTCCCCCAACTATTGCATTTTCTAAATATAAGCTGCTCAATTTCATTAAAAGAAGGCTACTATTAATAGGAATCAGGGTTTTGATTCCATAAATAAATTTTGAAATTCATCTTATTTCTCTGTTATTCAGCTTTCTTCTTCCCAAAAATTCACGGGCATTTCTCTATTCTTATAAACCAAGCTCCAGTTTTAGATAGAAGTTTCTTTCAATGATACTTGAACTTTATCTTCAGCCATGAAATAGACCAATTTTTGTCATTTTTTAAATGTAACCTTCGCTTTTAGCCTAATTTTTAAAAGCTAGGTGGCAGAAACATTGAAGACAAGTCAGTGGAATTAATATTTTTCTCTTATGCCTAAAATACCAAGAGAAATTTCCTAATAATGTGTGGTTTAGTTTTATGACTAAATCATTACATTAAAAATAAATAGTGACATTGGTCAAAAGAATGTCAAGCAGCTTTCAGGCTGCCTAAACAACCCCATACATCTTCGAGGATTCCTGTGCACTTGGTCCCAATCCTGTCAATCTGCTAAGTTGCTGATGCTTCACTTATGAGGTCAGAGTTATGATTTCTCACACTGTAAAGCCAAATAGCCCAGAAAAGCCTTTATCATTTGCATCACAAAACACTTCTAAAAAGAGCTGATGATTAATGAACAGATAAAAGGGAGTAATTGGACCTGAAAGGATTATATTGAGATGTTTTTGAAACACTATCTACAACACAACAAAGTTTATTTTCTTCAGGGAAAGTCTGGAAAGTCTCTGGGCTCCAAGCTAGCAATAGACATATTAATAGTGTCTGAAACTTGAGTGAACCTGTATGTCATGATGCTCTGCTTTTTATGAAGCATTTAGGTCACAGCTGTATTTGCCAGAACCAGCAAAGGATTTTTGTCAATTATAGCAAATAAACCAAAGGAGATTTTTCTTCTTTCTGCGAGTTTTATGGTAACGGTATTAGGTTTTCCTCCAGAGCCCATCCAGGTCCAAGAAAGTCATAATTTTACTTCCTTTCATTATACTTTTTGGCCTAGCACTAAAAATTGCACAAAACAAAATTTTTAACCATTGCTTATTAACCAAATTAAGTGAAGACTGTCTATATCAATCTGACCTGTAAATTAATGTATGTTACTTTATCATTACCTGTCTATTCATCATGATCTTTTTAGACTCAAGCTGTAGAAATACAAATCAAACCAGCTTAGACAAAAGGGAAATTTCTTGACAGGAAGTTGCAATGGTTCAGAGAATCAAGGGAAGATATCAATAACTAAATAAATAGTGGGAAGGTACATCTAATTCTGGCCAAGATGAAGTACCTGTAACAGGTATTGGATCTAATCCCCTGCCTGGAAGCAAATTAAAAGCACACCAAATAAATACATAGAAATTTCTTATAGAAATATGGAGAAAACAGCCATTTTCAAGGCACCGGATATCAGTGGTTCCTGAAAGATGGGAAAAAATTGAGGTAGGCCAAGACTAAATGCTGCTCTGGCCCATTTAGTCTTAAATAAAAACAAGACCCAAAAGAATCAAATTATTTTCAAGTTGTATAAAAGACTCATAAAAGTACAGGATATTTACAATAATACAAAAATATTTAGCCCCCAACAAGGTAAAATTCACAATGTTTGGCACCCAATCAAAAATTACCAGGCTTGCAAGGAAAAGGAAAATATGACCAATATTTAGAGGGAAAACAATCAATCAATCAAACCAAGTCAGAACTTCCACAGATATTAGAATTAGCAGACATTGAAACAGTTATTATAAATTTGTTTAAAAGTGAAGTAGAAACATAGAAGATATATAAAAGGCCCAAATCAAACTGCTGGAGATAAAGAATACACTGGTTGGGATTAATGGCAAATTAAAACGTGTAGAAGAAAAAAATATTGAAATTTAAGACATGGCAATGATCTAAAATGAAACACGCAGAGGAGAAATTTTTAAAAAACTGAAGAATACCAGTGAGTTGTAGGGAAATGTCAAGCAACCGAATATACATTGTAAGTGAGTCCCTGAAGGGGGCGGGGGAGAATAAAAGCTTTTGAATTTTTCAAATTTGATGAAAACTATAAACCTGGAGATACAAGATGCTCAACAAACCTCACAGAGAATAAATATAAAGGAAATTACACCAAAACACAACAAATTAAATTGCTCAAAACCAGTGATAAGTAGAAAATCTTAAATGTGACTAGAGGAAAAAGACACATTACATGAATTTTCCAGGCACACCGTGAGAATGACAGCAGATTTCTCATTGAAAACATGCAAGCAAAGAGTGAAGTAATACCTTTATAGTACTAAGAGGAAAGTTAGCTGTTAACCTAGAATTCTATAACCAGCATAAATATCTTTCAAAAATGAAGGTAAAATAAAATTTTTTTCAGATACGAAGACTGAAAGAAATTATCACCAGAAGACTTTCAGTATGAAAAATGTTAAAGAAAGTCCTTCAGAAAGAAGAAGATGCCAGATGGAAAAATGAATTTATAAAAAGGAATAAAGAACACCAGAAATGGTAACTACTACAAGGGCAAATAATGAAAAAAATATTTTTCTTATTGTAAATGCTTGAAAGGACAGAGATACAACTGGGCCTCAGGAACAATCCCACCAGGTGCTCGAATGCCACTTGATTTGTGTATCCTACAGTGTTTCTCTCAATATGTTAGCTTCATTTTTTATGATTGTTATCATAATAATGCCAATAAATAAGCATCTATTGTACACTATGCTATGAGTGGCACACAATAAAAAGTAATATCTATTGCATTTATTCAATAATATCAGGAGATGAGCTATTCTACAGAAATATATTTTCTAAATAATTGAAGTTTAAGCATATTTAAAATTTAATTTTTTATTTTAATCATCATACATGGAAATCTTTTAGTGATTTACCTTCAGGTTTTATTTTTTTTTTGCATTAATGCTCTAATATCAAAAACAATATATGTAATGAAAGTAGCTCAATTGTTATGAATATATTATTGGGGAACATAAGGGATATGAAGGTTGGAAGAGCTATTTTCCCTAAATTAAATGTTTCTAACTGACTCATTTTAAGGTCTTGGCTCTGCCTTTATCTTTTGCCTTCACCCATGATGTCAGACTCTCATACATCCCTATTTGCTCTTCTCTAGTGCACATTCAAGATATTTACTCTTCTCCATCCAAATCATATATTGGCTGTGGTGAAGACACTTCTGAGTTGCTCTGGAATACAAAACCCCAGCAAAGTGGTGGAGCAAGGTAAAAGAAAAGGCAAAGATAGAGAACATAAAAAACATTTAAAAAAACTTTATCAACACAAATATTTATGCCTTTTGAACTATTTTGACCTACTCTGTATCCTAGTATTGGTTTATTTTTAAGGCATAATCTACTTGGCATTTGAGTTTGACAGTCTCATTCTATTGCCTGAGTCCTCTAACTCTTCTCTGCATCTATTTTCTTCTTTTTCCTCAATGTCCAACATTTCTTTTCCTGTTCTTACACATAATTATGATTCAGAGAACTATGGTCACACAATCTGAATATAAGTCAGGGTTTTCCATTTGGGTTTATTTAGTCATTTCTTTTTGGATGAAAATAAGCACATTTATCTGAAAAGCACAAATCCTATCCCCACTACTTATGTAAAGAATGATAGAAGTTAGTTTCCTGGAGATGAAGTATTAAAATGCCTTGGAAGTAAAATATATCTTCTTTGAAGCATGTATGTCAGTAAAATGTTTTAAAACACAACTTACATGAAGTCTCATGAGAGCAACATAGTGTATCAGTCACGGTTCAGTCAGGGGAGCAGAGTCACCATAAGTCTATGGAATCAAGGATTGATTATAGGAATTAAACTTTACATGGTTGCCAGAGGAGCTGGGAAGTAAAGATCTAGAATAGGATTTGAAGGATGAAAGAAGGAGTGACTACAAAGGGAGAGCGCATAGAGAGGTCTACAGTTTTTCTCTAAGTATCTACTACCTCTGTGGTAGAACCTGAAGGTGGGCTTAGGGCCCTTGTTGGTAAGCAGAGCCCAAAGTCAGAGGAAAGAGATGGCTATATAATGGAGGAGGGTGAGGACTGCTTGGAACCTACTGGGCAACTTTGCTTTTGACCATCACCACATCTGATCATGTAAAGACTTGCAGAGAGTAAAAGACAATACTTCAATTTAAAGGCATGTTCCTCTTTTGGCCAATTCTCACACAGGACCATACAGAGAAGGAAATCTGTGAAACGCAGTTCCCAGCTTAACCAAAGTCAACACAGAACAAACTACCACACATGACTTATCTATAGTGCTGATAGTGTTTTCCAGATGGTATTATGGCATGAGGGAATGTTTTATTGGTTCCATAAGCCAGTCAGTGCTGGCTTTTGCAAATAGTCTACTGTTACAGCAAATAATGCTCAATAAAATTCATTTGATAGAGATTCTGGATTTTCACTAAGCCACACACACACAAATCATCTTTCTCTTTTTTGAGCAGACTTGTTCAAAATCATGGGTTAATTTACAAACAATCCTAGATTCTAATTTTTCTAAGTGAAATGACACAAGCTCTCAAAAGTGTAGGTGGGAAGACTTCCCTTCATTGTGTTCTAGTTGATGGGAAACTCAGCCATGCCCCACAGACACATAACCAACAATACACAAACCAATATCTACCAAGGGCCGCCTTTAAGCAGCTCATTATTCTAAAAAAATTATACACTTGTTTGGCCTGAATATTTTCTTATGCTGCTTCCTTACATTTATACTTTTTTTTTTTTTTTTTTTACGTAAATTACCCTTCTTATCACCTCTGCCAAAGGTGACAGGTAGCTCCTCAAACTTTAAGGTATATTTCAATAAATTTACTCTTCCACAAATCTTTCCCTAGTCTGCCCTTCCCACCTCCAGTCTAAATGAATTACTTTTAATTTAATAACCATTTATTAATGATTTATCATGTTCATTTTTAATTAATTAATCAATGTGAAAGGCTGTGCCCTTTTAGAGAGTTCAAAAGCAATTATAGGCTCATTCTGGTAGCAATTTCCTGGAGGAGAACTTCTGAACCTTTTTCACTCCATATTAATTCTGTGAACTTACTTATAAATTGCAATAAGAGGACTAAGATTCCATGGATAGACAAGCAGTCTTCAATCAGGTATTTATATGCTTTAACCTTCAATATCACATAGAGCCTCATCCACAGAGACACACTGAACAATCTTTAGTTGGGCTTACTATCAAGAGTGATAACATTTGAATAGCGTAGGTCTATTTTGGTGTCTGACAACAGAATAGGTATTTATTGAATATGTGTAATGTGTGGACCACTGAATTAGACACAAAGAAGGAATAAAATTATTAATATTATGCTGTACCATTTTCTTGGAAAGCTGTTCTCCCAAAAAAACATAATATTCCTTCCTATATTTAATAAATGACATAAGCAAGAAGATACTGTGGTACTACAAAAAGGAGAGAAATTGTTTCTGACCTCATAGCAGAGAAAATGACAAAAGAAGAGGTAATATTCATCTAGACTTAGTGCAAGGATTACATTAGATGAAGGCAGAAGCAGAAAAATGCAGGAATTTTGGAGAAAGATGATTTTTCCATTCTGCTAGAATAGTGATTGTGAGGTCAAGGAAATATCATTCCACCTTGAAGGGAGTATCAGAATAGCTGGGTCCCAAAGATGGAGCAGAATGGCATAGGTGTTTTTAAAGTGTCCCTGAGATGACTGAGCCATGCCTTCTTTATTATGCTGTGCCCACCCAACCTCCTACCCCAGATAAGAATCAATGGGCTACACTGGAGTTTGTATGAACAGGTGTAATACAAGGTTGATGAAAGCCAAATCACAGAAATAATTTAGTGTCTGATATGGACTATATTCTTTATGTTCTGTTGTCAAGGGAAATGCACTAAAATTGTCTTTTCAAAGAAGTGAGAGATCAAATATGTGCTTAAGGAAAATAACTCTGTAAGTAGGATGTGCAAAACTTGGAAGTTGAAAAATCAGTTGGGAATCTGAAAGTGTACAGTGTAGCAATGATAGTGAACATCAAAGAAGCCTGAGGGATAGTGCCTTGAGAGTGAAGGGCATGATCACATAATCGCCAGTGGCGCACGGGGGTTCGACTTGTCATTGTTGGGTTTGTTTTATTGAGCCAGGAGACTCTTCGAGATTGGAGCCCTGCCACTGCGTTGTCCTTAGGTGCGATGGTGCTTCTCCGGGGCGTGTGGGGCTTGCTGAGTTCCCTGGGAAAGTCGCCAGCGGAGCTTTGCTTGGCTGTGGAAATCGACTGTGTTTTTCCCTCAGTTTTGCGTGTACACCGAGATGGTTTTCATCCACGTTGGGTAGTTATCCAAAGAAGCCTTTGACTTTATACCTTCACTTTACTAAAGAACAGCTACCCATAGTTAAAGCTCAGAACCCAGATGCAAAAAACTCAGAACTAATTAAAACAAAACAAAAACAAACAAACAAAAAAACAGCTATGGAGAGAACTGACTCAGAGAAAAAAATATATGAAGATGCTTCCAGGCCAGATTGGCAGACATACAAAGAAAAGGTAAACAGAATTCAAGAACAGCTAACTCCAAGTCATATCATATTATTAGAAAAAGAAATCACATAAAAACGTTCAAAAAAGAAAGCATTAATTAAAAAGAGCTAACAATGCTTGTAAACCGAAAAGACCTCCATCAGCTTATAATATTTCTATGTCTCAAAGTTTCTATGAATCTAAGGAAGGGTCATCACAGGCAAAGCTGAAGACTGTAAATGAAAACTGGAAAAAATCTGGTGCTCACAAGTAAGTATATATTCAAGTATATATTGCTAAAGATGATAAAATTCGTTATAATAATTAAATGAAATCGTGGGAAGAACAAATTATTGGAGTTGGTCAAAATAATCTTATACATTGCTACATGAAGTACCAACCAAAAGATGACACTAAGAAATGTTAAATATAAGATTAGGTTATGTTCAAAATGGATAGGCTCAGGAAATCTATCAGGTCTCAACACCTGAAACTTGTCAAATTAAAACGGAGAAAGCTGGTAAACATTTTATATTCAATTCTTTTTTCTTTAGCCCATGGAATTTTGCCAATTTAATACACTACATATTAGTATCTTGTTTTAGAAAATTCAAGCAATTATAAGTTCATGTTAAATTTATTTTGTATTTAGGAACTACTGAGGATCAAAACAATGTATGAAAATGTAGCAATGAATCATTTTACCTTTGGATAAAGGTAAATCAGTCTGTGGACTTTTTTATACTGGATGATGTCTATGAAAAGCTTATTCTAGCTTCTTTTTATATTACGGAGGCAGGAGTTTGTTTTTCAAAATTGTCCCAAATTGTAGAAGTCAGTATTCTATGATATAATTGTGTATTTATAAAAAAGCAGCCAGAACTCATCTAGGTAAAATTTCAGTTCCTACATATAATTCAAAAAAGGGACTGAGAGATTCAAAAACTTTTTCCTCATTGTCTTTTCTTTTACCTAAACTAAAAAATTATGTGCCAAACCTATGCATTGTATTTTATATTGCATACATTTTTTAAAAATTCATCTTTGTTTAATTTTACATGTTTCCAAATTATGTATTTCAGGGTGAAACATTGGTTTTATACTATCTCTCCTTTATTTCTTTTTAAACTAGGGGGAAAAAAAGTAAAGACTTTATCTAAGTTTCAAAATGAAAGATTTAAAAATAAAATTCTCTAGAATTTGAACCTGTTATTTCTAAACATTTTGCATAACATTTAAAAGCCTTATATAAGCAGACAGCCAACGACAGTCCATGTGCCAAATCTGGTTTGTGGGCCAAATCCAGGCTCCTGCCAGTTTTACATGGCCTGAATTGTGTTTACATTTTTAAATGGTTAAAAAACAAGGATATTTCATGTAACATGAAAATTAATATGAAACTCAAATTTCAATGTTCATAAATAAAGTTTTATTGGAAAACACACGTGAAGAAAAAAAAAAGAAGCCTGAGGAAGGGTTAATGCAAACCTAACAGGAGAGTTAGGATTATGGACATTGGCAAAGCTAAGAATATAGTAGGTTACCAACAGCGTAAGCCTATGCATAGCTCTATTAAGATGAAAATTCAGAAAAGGTCATTGAATTTGGTGACCTGAGGGGTAATAGGAAGATAATTAAAAATAGAACAAAAGAAAAAAATAGATAAAATGGACTCCATCAAAATTAAAAACCTTTGTGCTTCAAAGGACATTATCAAGAAAGTGAAAAGGCAGCCTACAGAACAGAAGGAAATATTTGGAAACCAAACATCTGATATAGGTTTAATATCAAGTATATATAAAGAATTCCTACAACTCGATGACAAAAAACAAACACACCAATTTAAAAAAATGGGCCAAGGATTTAAACAGACATTTCTCCAAAGAAGATATTGAAATATCCAGTAAGTATATGAAAAACTGTTCAACACCATTAGTAACTAATGAAATGCAGATTAAAACTACATTGAGAAACTGCTTCACACCCACTAAGATGGCTAGTATGTTTTTAAAACTGAAAATAACAAGTGCTAGCAAGGATGTGGCAAAATAGCAACCCTTGTACATTGTTGCTGGGAATGAAAAATAGAGCAGCCAATGTGGAAACACATTGGTGGTTCCTCAGAAACTTAAACAAAGAATTACCACATGACCTAGCAAATCCACAAATGGCAACATACCCAGAAGAATTGAAACTAGGGACCAGGACAGATATTTGTACACCAATGTTCATTACAGCATTATTCACAATAGCCACTTGGAGGCAGCTCAAGTGTCCATCAACAGATGAATGGATTAAAAAAAAAAAGTGATGTATCCATACAATGGGATATTATTCAGCAGTAAATAGAAGTGAAGTGCTGGTACATGCTACAGCATGTATGAACCTTGAAAACATATGTTGAGTGAAATAAGCAGATAGGAAATGACAACTATGGAATGATTTCTTTTATATGAAATGTCAATAAATAAATCAGATCCCTATCTCACTCCCTATACAAAAATCAACTCAAAAGGTATCAAAGACCTAAACCTAAAAGCCAGGACCATGAAACTCCTAGAAGGTAAGTAGGAAAGCATCTTCAAGATTTGGTGTTAGGAGGTGGTTCTTAGACCTTACACTCAAAACAATGAAAGTGGGACTTCCTCAAAATTAAACACTTTTGTGCTTCAAAAGACTTTGTCAAAAGTAGAAAAGACATCCAACTTAATGGAAGAAAGTATTTGGAAATCACATATCTGATTATGATAATAGAATATTACAGTGATTGTAATTAGCAGTGCAAATATATGGGTATGATGATGGTTGAAAGGGAAAATTTGAGGTTGTACATATCACTAGAAGGAAAGTTAAAAGCTGAAACATGGGTCTATATAGCATAGCAAACTCTCTTGTGGACAATGAGTAGGGTTAATAGTGCAAGGTTAAGAATGATTTTCTCTGACACAGAAAAATGTACATTAATCTTACAAGATGTTAATAATAGGGTGATATATGGGAAAAAATACAGCTAAAGCAAACTATGGACTGTCAAGAATAGTAATATATTAATATTCTTCTATCAATGATTAAAAAGGGAATTATGTTAAGTGAAAGAAACCAGACACAAAGAATTATATATTGTTTGACTTCCTCTACACAAAATGTAAATACAAATAAATTTATAGAGATGGAATTAGATAGGGGAAGGATAGAGGCATTAAGAGATGACTACTAAGGGTTAGAGAATTTTTTCTTATTGGAGTAATGAAAATGCTCTAATATTGATTGCAGAGATGAATGCACAAGTCTGTGATTATACCAAAAGCCATTGATTGTGTACTTTATATGGATTGTATGGTTTGAGAATACTTTTCAATTAAATTAACTTAAAAATATCAAATGTCAAATAGGGAAAAAAAGATAAAACAAAGTCAAGTTGGCAGATAACGACATTTGATTCAGGACACCAAAATTTTGCTGCAGCAAGGAAGCCAAATCACTTGCAAAAATGGGAGCAGCTTCAGGCTACAGATGGCAAACAATTTTTATAGATGTAAAAAGGAAGTTAGCTTGACTCTTATTAATTGGATGAGGGCTTGTCCATTTTATAGGGGCAGTTTTAGGGAAGATGGGCTTTATTTTGTATTTGGTCAAATGTAATGAACCAGTGGCTTGACTGGCTATCTGGGTAAGCGGGCTTTTGGGGAATTTCAAATTGCAAAAATATCAAGCAGAAACTCAAGAGGGAGTTCAAAGAAGAAGGCAGTCACAAGTTTTTTGACTATGAAGGGTCCCAAGGGCTTTATATAATTTTATCAATATCTCCCTTTTTGGTCATTCCCTTAAGTAAGAGGGTGTATTACTAAAGGTTCTTCAGGGAAACAGAACCGGCAAGAGATATCTGTAAATATTATATTTTTATTAAAATTGTCTCACTCAACTGTGGAGATGCACAAGTCCAAATTCCAGAAGGCGGGCTGCAAGCTGGGAACTCTGATGAAAGTTTTCAATGAATTCCCCAGGAGAAGCTGGCTGCCTGAAATAGAGATGGAAATTCTCTCTTCTGACTGCTGAAATCATCACTTCTATTAAAGACTTCAACTGATGGGATGAGACATCTCTTATTGCTGAAGGCAATCTCCTCTGTTATTGTAGATATAATCAGCCACAGATGCAATCAAATTACTGATGATTTAAGTCCATTAGATGTCCTCACAGTAACAATTCATACTAGTGCTTGTTCAACCGAAAAACTGGACACTATCACCTGGCCAAGTTGACACATGAATCTAACCATCACAAAGGGTTTGACCAAAGATGTCAGTATTGGGTCATCTCTGAGCCAAAGTCCTCATGACCATAGAAGCCAAACAAAAAGAGAATCAGACCAATCAGATTCAGGAGGTGTGTAAGCTGATTTGGCTGCTTTTCTAGCATGAGCTTCTGCTACCACACTACCTCTTGGTAAATTTCCTACTGACTGTTATTTACAAATACACAGCACTAGGTACCCACTGGTACACACACAGACATCCTTGGGAAGTCAGAATATAGTCTAATGCCAGTTGATTTTTTATTTTACAAAGTTCTGATACCTCATCAGCTAGTGAGCTGAAAGCCTGACCTAGGTGAGAGAGAGATTTCCATAAATCTAAAGCTACCTTTCCTAATACTGTATGTAATCTTATACCTTATCTTCCAACACAGGAGATAATTGTCCCAATGGCAAGTGGTACAATACCAAGAATAGAATATTCTATGAGGTTAGCCTGGGTAAATGTTTTTTTCATGACCCTTTTAGAGCTGCCTCTAGTTGGGCAATAGTCTCTTCATGAGTTTCTATAGTATGGTAAGAGGTATAAAAGCCCCCAAATTTCTAATTTTCCCATTTAGAAGCTTATCATAAATAGCCATGTGGGGAACAGCATAAGCCATATATTAGGAAACAACCCAATTTTCAGGTAGTACTTTATATGCCATGTGTCCACGTATAAAATAATATCCTTGAAGTGCATAATAAGGGTATATATTACCTTTAAGGATTGGGATATTGGCTTGTAGAGTTAATTGGGTGTAAATTCCAAAAGCAGGATCATAGCCATCATCATTTACATTGTCATCTGACATCTTGGTCCCATTTCACCACCCATTTCCATTGTCTGATTCTCCAGCCCATCAGAAATTTGTAGAATGTGTTCTTATGCTATTAAAACCTTGGAGTAGCTTGGAGAAAAATGATTTCTCTAACAGGCATCTGCCCCCCTCTATAGTATGCTCCTGTCTCATAAAAGTAAAAGGAGACTTGCCATATGGAAATTGAATATTTATTATGCCTAAAGGGTGGCCACTGTTATCTATTTTCTAGTAAAATACCACATTCCTTGGGTTAGAGACCACATCATAATCCAAGCCTTGGGTACTCTTAAGGCACAGCCCAGAGTTATTCCAAAAGGAGATCTGTTGATTGGGTATGTCTAATGTTTCTTGTCAAGGTCAGATCTCCAAGTGTTAGAGATGGTTATTAGAGAAATACCTGTTTGGGGACTAAGTGTGACGTAGGCATAGATCCAGAAGTTACTTGGGTTGGTTTCATTTGCTCTATGGTATGCTGGAAAGACAAAGGAATTGTGTTTAAGATAAAAGTATAAAAGGGCAGAACAGGGAAAAGAGGACATGTGAACAAACAGGGGAAGTTCTTATAGTTATACTGCCATAGTAGTGGTCAATAAGACTTGATAAGTTCCTTGCCTTCTAGGTTCTAAAGCAGTCATTCATTGATGTCTTTTCCAGCATATCAAGTCTCTTGGCTGAAGATCATATAGAGTAAAGGAATGTAGGGAAAAGCAGCTTAGATGTGTAAATCGTGGAACCAGGTATATATGATTAGTCCCTACAATAATTACAATAATCAGCAATTTCACATTGTAATAGGTTGGAGTCTGGTGTACTAGAAGAAATAATAAGACTCGTGGATCTTCCCATTATGATTTCATACGGGGATAGTTGATATTTTCCTGATGGGCTAGATCTTGTGGCCATCAAAGCAAAGGGAAGAATCATAGGCCAAGGAAGAGAGGAGGGTTCAGATAATTTTGCCAAGTTAGGTTTTAAGAACCATTTATTCTTTCTATCTTTCCTGAAAATTGAGGATGGTAGGGACAGTGAAGCTCTTGGTTGACAAGTAAGACCTTGCAAAGTTCCCTGACTTGCAATAAATAGGGAGCCTCTATCACTTGAAAGAATAGCAGGAATTCTACAGGTGGGGAAAAAAATTCTAATCTTTTTTAGCTACTGTGAGGGCAGTAGTCATGTGACAAGGAAAAGCCTATATCCATCCAGAAAATAGACATATGATAACAAGGACATATTCATATCCCATAGAAGGTGGTAGCTGTTCAAAGTCCATTTGAAGATGTCTAATGAGCCCTGTCAATCATGGTATTTGACCCTCTCCAACCTTTACAGCGTTCTCATTTAAAGTTTCTTTTTCTTTCTTTTTTTTTTTTTCTTTTGCTGAAGAAGGAGTTCTAACCTGTAGCTGATTGCAATAACTTTCAGAGAAAAATCAGAGTAAAATAATATAACAACAATTTGGTTGTTTTCCTGGCATACAGCATTTTTTATGAATAACTAAAATTATGACCAATAACACTCTACTTTGTCTAATATCATGCAGATCAGTACCAGGACATATCATGGACCATAAGAACATTGTAAAATATCTAGGAATTTATATAATCTCTAAATATTTATATGTAACATTTTACCCATACCAATTTAACCAGCAGAAAGTTACAAAATCCCTTTTTAATTTGACAATACTTCCTATGCAACACATAACATATCAAATGAACTTAATTATTTCTATCATCTCTCTTTTTTATAAGGTTAAAGAACAAATCCTTTATGATTTTCCAGGGGCCTCTGGAAAATCCCAAAGACAGCTCAAAATCAAAAAGATATTCTTTAGAGTTCGATTTTGAAAAGGCAAAATGTCAAAAGTTGTTAGGAGGTTTGAACACTTGGCTAAATCAGATCTGTGACATTTTGAAGGTGAGTGGACCACAGAAGATGAGCTAATCCATTCCTGTGCATGTGAGCCTACTGTAAGTGGGACATTTTGAATAAATTACCTCAGTTAAGGGCATTTGATTAAATCATGTGACCCAGGGTGGGTCTTAATCCTCTTACTGGAGTTCTTTATAAAACAGAGGAATAAAATGCTGCCATCACAGAAAAAAGTTGCAGTGACAGAGAGACGCCTATAGAAGTGAAATCCATGAACCTGGGAGAGAGGAAAGCCACAGATGGAGCAGCCCAAAGCTGAAAGCAACGAGACCCAGAGAGGAGGGGAGAGACGAATGGATCCCGCCATGTGCCTGATCACCCACAGCTGCAGGTTGGAGAGAAATCATCTGTAGATGAAGCTGTCAGGTGTCTGGTTGCACACAGCTGCAACACAGTGAGACAACATCTCTTAATGAGCCCTTGTTTTGGACACTTTGATGCCCTCAGAACTATAAGCATTTAACCTAATAAATTCCCATTTAAAAGCCAACCCATTTTTGGTATATTGCTTTGGCAGCATTTAGCAAACTAAAACAAGATCATAGGTCACTGATAAACAATAGTTGGTTACTTATTTAATGAAAGTGTTTAAAAAGAGTTTAAAAAGAGAATATAGGAGGTAACATGATTGTAAAAATAAAAATCTAGAGGAAACAAAAACAGTTCTTTTAGAAGTGAGAAGATGTTCTCTAAAACAATAAAGAATGACAAGGTCAATATAAATATCAATGAGGATATTATTTTAAGACATGGAAACTTTGCCTTCTAGGCAGATTACAAAGATGGTTAAGAAAAACCTTTTATAACCTCTCACTAAGAGAAGATCAATAAGCAAAGAAAATTTTATCACTTTAAAAGAGAGAAAACTGAATTCTAGTTTTCTATGAATGTACATTTTGATACAAAAGCTCTTTCAAAAAATCTTATAAATAAACCTATCAAATCTTAGTCAGCATTGACCATGACAAATAAAATTCATTTCCACAAACATTCTACAACTTTCTATATCCATTCAGGTTTTGTTCTACACTTTTCTGTTTTTTGTTCTACAGCAACCAGCAAATTTACGTTAGGACAGAACCATACTCTTTTTCTTTAACACATTCTGCATTGCTTACATAGTTAGGATCCCAAAAAGATCTTGGAAATTGTCTTCAAGCTGACATTCTACAAAACACAATAACTCTTGAAATAAAATTTGCAAAAATAATAACTATTTAGTTAAACACAAATTTATATTTTCATCATTTTAAATATATAGTAGATATAATGCTAGCTTACTTGATCAGTAAACCAGTATAAATTTAGTAAGAACATACCCAAATAGAATAAAATTGTATGCTTATATTGTACTTAACATTGATACTCAGAAGACATGGCCACCTTTATTTAACTAACAATATTGACTAGTCCTTTTTGCCAAATGTTTACCTAGATTATGTGCACTTTAATTTTTAAAACATTTGGATTTAGTCTTACTAATACTTTTTTATACTGGAAGTATTACAAGTTCAGTTTCCTTAATTTCTGAGACTTTAGGAGTATTAACTAATATATAAGTGCTTATTTATCTTTAAGCAATTTTAATAGAGCTCTTTTAAAGATTTTTATATGTTAATTTAGTACTACCATCCAGAGGTAAGAAAATACATATAAAATATACTAGCAGACACAAATAGAGAGCTTATAGCATCAATAAAAATTTTTTTTAGCCATGAGTTAAACATAAAAACAAAGATGTAGAAACATAGAAATACCATTTATATAAAAGAGCTGGATTTCTCTCCTTGTTCCACTCTTATTTTCTTTTTATCTGAATTTTGTTTTCTTGGCAGATGGGATAAGTTGAGGTTATGAGGGCTAAAGCTTTCCCATTATAATTTGTGGAGAGGACTTTTAAAACTTTCTCTGACCTGACGTGTAATCATACAGAAATTTTGCCGTATTTCTAAGGCCTATTTGACTCTCAGATTGTGGAAAGAAGAACCTTGGGAATCTCTTTCTTGGTCAGTCCAACCAGTTTTTCCTTACAGGATTTAGCATCTGAGATGCCAGCCAACATGTGTACAAGCTGATACAAGTCAAGTAGTCCTAGATCATATGTACCCAAAATAATTCCAAATTCTTCTATGAATATTTCTCGGTCTTATTTGTGGGAAATCTTTAATTTTAGCTCTTAATTCAGTTTGAGCCCAAGATTTAAATTCTGCCTTAGCAGGTGACCAGGCCCCATAAAAGGCTAAATCTTTAAAGGAGCCTAGACTAGATCATTTTCCCTCAGGGTGTCAAGAGGACCCAGTTAGGGCAGCTAAGGAGAAGCGCTGGGTATAAGAAGCTGCAGAAGCTATAGATTTGGCTTCATAGACAGAAAGTAGAATAGTGGTTACCAAAGAGTGGAGAAGGGAGAATGGGGAGTTATTGCTAAATGAGTATGACATTTGGTTTGAAATGATGAAAAATAGTCTGGAAATAGAAGTGGTAAAAGTTACTTAGTATTTTTACTGTACTTAATGTCAAAGAATTGTCCACTGAAAATGGTTAAAATGATTTTTATGTTACATGTATTTTTAACACAACTAAAAATAAATAAATAAATTTTAAAATTATAGGGAGCGGATGTAGTTCAAGTGGTTGAGCACCTGCTTCCCATGTACAAGGTCCTGGCTTCAATTCCTGGTACCTACTAAAAAATTACAGATGCCTTTCATATGAATTGTCTTATCCACTATTCACAACAAATTTATAGGCTTAACAAATAAAATATAACAAGATAAAGAGGAATTTATGGCTAAAGAAGGAATGTCAACATCTTCCAGACTCTTTCACCCAGTCACATCTGTGCTTTCCTCCTCCTGTCATAACCCTTTCTTCAAGTTCTTGGGATCAAAACAACTTTCCCAATACCCACAAACATACACATGCACTTACTTGAGCTTCCTAAAAATTATTCATAACATAGACCTTAATAAGACCCCAAAATTATAAAAGCCAAAGACAATGCTTACATTGAGTCTGTCTATGGGAAATGATAAAGGGGGAAGTGATGGAGTACTACTTCTCCAAAACAAAAACTGAAAACACACAGGCTATCTGCAGTTCAGGAGACTGTCCTGGATGGATGTCACAGAAAGAGAGTCAGAAATAAGGGAACTAAACATGAAGATGATGAAGTTCATTCATTCTGGTTTGGCTGAGTTCACACTTGGAATCAAACTCAACATTAGGTGACTTAGAGAAAAGTTGAAATACTCGTAACAGGGAATCTTGGTGAGGTTGGAACTGAGATTTAAACTTATATAGTTAGGACAATCCCTCGTTCTATTTCTGCTCTCCTACCTTCCTAGGAGTTACTCTCTGTGCTCTGGTCTCTTAGCATTTTTACCTGGAATTCTTGGGGGGACCACATTTTTCATCTATATGATATATAGTCATCCCATAAGGAAAGAATTGTTTCCAACCCATTACATTTGTTGTTGATACAGATGCAGACATAACTAACACACTGGGTGAGTGGAAAGTGGAGAACTGGAGGCTTCAAAACCAAATACTAAAAAAGTACAATACCCATCCCTAAATGAGGAAAGAGTCTGTCTGACAATGCTGGGCTGATTCAGTAAAAAGCCCTACATGTCAAAGTGTCAGAGAGGACCCTGCTCCAAGTACACTGTGAGGACATATTTGGCAACCTCTTAACCTAACATCATCCTCCCTGAGTCTCTATGGATCCAAGAAAAGGGAGAAATCCAAATTTTAATAGCTAGGGCCTAAAAAACAGTGCTGTAAAAATTTCTGGAAAAGATTTTGGCAATGAGAAAGAAAGATGTTTTAATACTAACCTAAGAGAGAGGTCCAGGTGGCAGAAAGAGGCAATAACTCTACAACCAAGAGATCAGAGGCCAGTGAAATCTTAATAAAACATTGTCAGCCTCAGAACCCTAAGACATGACTAAAAGTGGTGCAACCCTTGTCCAAAGTCCATACAAAGACTGGCTCCAAAAGAGATTAACAAGTGACATAGGGCCCCAAATGAGTAGACAATCTGCGGCCAACACAGCTAAGCAAGATGCCACAGGAGAGTGTTAAGAGTAACAGACAAAGCAATCGACAAAGCAAAGTTTCAGATAGTGGCTATATTCGTATATGACATACTCAACTTATCCCCATCCATGAATATTTAGAGGAATAGAAAATATGGATTTGCTTTGGCAAAGGGAAGGTATTAATAATCAGCAGACTTAGGAGTAAATTGCAAAATTGTCTTACACTTTGGTATCATACACACAAATAAGCAAGCATTATAATCTTGGTATTAATTTTAATATGACTATAAGAAAATCTCCAAAGATGATGACGCCTGTAATATAATGGTTACATTTGAGAGGGGAAGATGTATCTAGAATTACGATTTGTATTGCAGATTGTTTACTAACTCTGGAGCTTGAGCCAGTTGATTTTGGAACAATGGCCAAGATGTAGTGAGAAAACCTTTGTACCACAAAATGATATAGATCAGAAAGGAAATTGTTAGTGCTAGACTTAAGCCACGAATTTGGTGATATTGAAATAACTCTCTGGTAGGCTGCTGTAAAGTCTAATGGAAGATAAAACCAAAAAATAAATGCAACCCTAGCTGGATGTGACAATCATCTGATCATTAGCATTATTGTGTTAAAAGAGGTCACCTAGAAAATGATAATTAATTTCCCTATGCTGAAAATAGAATTTCTAAAATGTTCTAGAAAAAGAGTAGACATTGTCAAATGTGACAAAAGATTTGGTATGAAAGTATCTCTCTAACTAGCCTTAAGTGTGAAGACACAGAGAGGAGCCTGTATCCCTGGCCAGGCATTTCACACATGAACTTTCCTACTGACAAAGACTGTTCAACCTCTGAAGGCAACCAAGTAGTTCTAAAAATGGGGAAACATTTTATAGATTGTTATGCAAGACCCAAAGGAGAAGACTTTGCACTCTAGCTAAAACATGGCAATATAAAAAGGTAAACTATATGAAGAGAGGAAGAAATGAAATGGCTTATGGTCTCTGGGAAGAGATATGGGAATATTCAAACAGGAGTTCAAAAGTGGATGAATTCAGAACCACAGAGGTTAAATTTCCTAAGACCTGTCAAAAAGCAAGGAATAAAATATCTGTCTGTGTTATAGAAAAAAAAAAAAAATCTGCTACAGAAAGCCTTAGAGAAAAGTATCATCGCTAAAAAGAAGTCAGGCTAGGCACACCCTTAATTAAGTGCTTCCATTTATTTTCAGGCAGCAAAAAAGCAAAGATGGTTGACTGTTCTAATGAGAGAACTGGATAAGGGATGAGCCAGGGGAGAGCACTTCTGAGAGCAAGAAGGAGAAACAAAACCATGGTGAGAAAACCCTAGAGGTCAGTGAAACAAATGACTCTAAATCTCAGAGTTCTATGAGAAAACTTCAAAGGATAACAAGATTAGAGAGAGTATCACCCATCTTTGGAGGAAGGGAGATTGGATCAGTCACAACCCTTTGAAAAATGAGTAAATCGCATCATTTTATTAGGGTTGAACCTACTTTGGGACTTGAAAAGTAGAAGGTTTGAAAGCTAAAATTAACCTGGAAACTTGCTTGGAAAACACATAGAACTTTAGTAAGCTCTCCTTTTCACAAGCAGGTAGGACTCTGAAAGTATAATGTGTACTAGCCCAGAGGAAGGATGAGTGAGCAGAACCCAAGATGATAGGACAGGAAAATGGGAGGTACAATCTACATCAATTTTGAAACTTTCCATACAGCCATTAGAAAATAATGTAGTAATTAAATGTTCCTGTGACCCGGGTCCACAGTCAAGACCAAGGTAGAAACCTCCTCAGAGTGGCCATGGACCAGCTCTTCTAATCCTCTGATTTGGGGTCCTGAACAAAGGACACAGATACCAGCCCACTTGTATTAATGAATTGCAACCACTTCAGAATTGCTTTTGAGCAAAAGGTATCTGCCACAGGAATCCCCAAAAGACTTCCTCCAAAATCAGGAGGAACTCTGACTGTGATAGCAATGTTGAAGGTAAAATGCTAAGGCCACTTTAGAAGCAGAATTGGTTTCCCAAAAGTGAACATATGCCAGCCACTCTAAATCTAGGTTCTTTATACTGTTTCTGGCATGCATGAGGCTTTTTGACCTGTGCAAATTGAGGCCTTAGATCTGCAAAAGTTTCAGGTGTTCCAACTAAAAGACTGTCTTTTCCATACTCTACTGCTGCTTGGAATGGCATAGAACTTCAAAATGGACTGCAAAGATTTCACATGGAGTGAGTGGAAGACAGCATATTGGCTGGGCAGGAACTGAGACCTTGGGATTCTGGCATATGGAGCAGGCAACACCTCCCTCCCACAGAGTTGTGTGTGTGTGCATGTGTGTGTATGTATATGTTCACACATAACTGGGCCAATCACACTTAAATGTTACAGAAAGCTCATAGACAAATTGGAATATTCAAGGATATTTAAATGTTATAGAAAGTTCAAAGAGCCATTTAACTATCCCTGTGATAATTAATTTTAAGTGTCAACTTGGCTAGATTATGATTTCCATTTGTTTGGTCAAATACGGGCCTAGATGTTGCTGCAAAGGTAGTTTGTAAATGGGATTAGCATCTACAATCAGCTGACTTTAAGTAAAGGTAATTGATTATCCTAGACAATCTTGGTAGACCTCATCCAATCAGTCGAAGGTCTTAGAGCAAGAACCCTGGTTACCAGAAGAAGAATAAATTCTACCTCAAAACGACATGCTGTACTCCTCTTTGTGTTTCCAACCTGCTTGCCCTCCCCTATGGATTTCAGATTCAATATATTCAAATATCAACTCTTACTAGAGCTTCCAGCCTGCCATCTTCCCCTCTGAAACTCAGAGTTAAGACTTCAACATCATTCACTGGAATTTTCCAGCCTGCTAGCCTACCCTACAGAATTCAGACTTGCCAGCCTCCACAATCATATGAGACAATTCCTTAAAATAAATCTTTAAAATGTATATTTTATCTTTTTGGTTCTACTTCTCTGGAGAACCCCGAATGATATAGTGATACAGTCTTAGAATTCCTGCATATATGATATAAATGTCCAGCCACATTCTCTGATTTTGATGTGGGCCAAGAAGTTCATTAAAAAATGGATTATATTCATTCATTCCATTAATTCAATAAAGTCCCTGCCATCAACACACTTACAGTTCAGAAATAAAGGGCAAGAAAGAGTTCAACAAATCATGAAATACATGTATAATATGTCCAGCAGCCATAAGTGCTTACAAAGAAAAATAAAGTAGACAAATGAGATGCAAAATAATGGAGAATAGTCTTTTATAAAGTATCAAAGAACGGCTCAATGATAGGATCAAAACTAAGTGGACTTGAAGGAAGTGCGGGGAAGAGAGCATGCAACAGGAAACAATGCCCTGAAGCAGGGGCGTGGTGAGTTTTAAGAGCAGTAAAGAGCTTAATGTGGCTGTAGCAGACTGGCTGACTGGAGAAATGACGTGGTCAGTGAGGTAGCCCGGATCCAGATCACCAAGGGCCTTACAAGCCACGGTTAGTTTCTTGAATTTTACTCTGATTGGTATGGGAAGTTATTGGAGTATTTACTTGATCTGACTTAAATTTCAAATCACTCTGTTGCTGGTATGTATAATACTGATAGGATAGGTGGAAGGATCAAAAGTGAGTGACGAAAGATGCTGGTTGGAATCACTGTGATAATATTGGATGGTGGAGGTGAGAAGCAGTTGAAATTTGAGAGAATTTCAAAGGAAGAGTCAAGAGTATTTCTGATAGATTAAATATGAAAATGTTAGCTGGGACTCGGACATACATGAATTGATCTGATTACCTGAGATAAGGAAGGAGGTTGTGGAACAAATGTAGGTCACAGTGCTTACCAGAAAACCAATAAAAATGTGTAAGGAGTCTGTCAGAGGGGGCCAGATTCTGAAATAATTTCTGAAGTTTGAAAGGAATTGTTCTTACACAGTGAGAAGTCTTCCTTGATCACTTCACTCCCTTCCCTACTCAAGTAAGAGGGGAGAAGTGGAGACTGGGGGACATGAAAAAGCAAGAAACTTGAAATAGAAGTAACAGAGAGATTAAATAATTCACACCCCAAGAACTATTGGAGGTTGAGAACTTGGCAATATCTCTATGTGGATACCAGAGTGGAGTATTGGCAGTATCAGTTATTCCAGAAAGTCAGAGGTAGTTAAGAGAAGTATATGGGAAGTAAGGCTGAGGAACAAAACAAAATTGATGGTCCCGGTGAAACAACTGGCATGAACAGAAACATAAAATGGGAAAAAAAAATGTATTGTTTAATGGGACAGTTAGGGCAAGAGTAATGGAACACAGTGGAGAACAGATAAATAAGGATGATGAAATGTTAAACAGCTCGAGTAGAAGCACTACTGAGATTCAAGTAAGCTCTGCTTATATCCAAGACTTTCCACATTCCTACCCCCATTTTTGCTGACACTGGAGAAAATAAAGAATTGAGGAGAGCTCAGACTCTGATCACTTGGGGTGATAAGTGTCTCAGAATGGCCAGCAGAGAGCACACTAGAAAGAAGTCTATCTGGGACTCATAAACTAGTGGGACTAAAGGACACTTAAGAAAAGTCTGAGCATGACCTCGGGGATTTTCTGAAATATATGGGAAGAGCTGTTTTGCAAAATACTAAGTGAGCTTCCTTCTCATCAAGCTGATGGATAAATCATAGATTGAAAAATTACTAAGTGCTAGTTTTAGCATACATATACTTCTCACAATTAGAAAGCTTATTGAGTTATATACATTCAGGAAATTCTTGAAATTTTGAATCTAAAACATTGTTCACAATAGAAAAAAGGTAAATATTAAATATCAATGATTCGGGAGGCTAATCTTCAGTTGTTATTTACAATTACTATTTTAATTATAATGATTAACTAATCAATTAGTCTATGGAATACTATGCAACCATTAAAAAGAATGAAGTAGAGCTAAATATGATGATAGGGAAATAACTCAAAAATACATCATTAAAAAAACAGATAATGCACACATGCTCTCATTTGGAAGGAGGAGGGAAAGGCTGCTCACTAAATGGATGGATGGGTGGGTGAATGAAAGAATAGATAAATACTAAGATGATGGTTGTATCAACATATTGATAATGAGGTTAAGATAGAGAGAAAGAGACATTCACAGAGAGAAAGAAAGAGAGGCAGACTACTATTTGTGGGATTGAAGTAGGTAGATTTTCTCCTTTTTTTTCAATTTCACCCTTTCTGTACTGTTGGCTATGCATATATAGCATTTATTAACAATATCATTTAGGTAAGAGAAATGAAAGTGCAATCATTGTAAGTAATGAAAAAGAAAAATAGTTTACTGTCAAGGGCAAGTTTAGTTCACAGAGGAGAGACTAAAATAATATAGAGTAGGGAAGCGGGTGTGGCTCAATCCATAGAGCTCCCGTTTACCATATGGGAGGCCCGAGTTCGCTTCCCGGGGCCTCCTTGTGAGGGTGGCCGGCCCGCGCGGCCCAGTGAGCTGATGCAGCAAGACCTCACAACAGGAAGCGGGTGTGGCTCAATCGATAGAGCCCCTGTTTACCATGTGTGAGGCCCCGGGTTCGTTTCCCGGGGCCTCCTTGTGAGGGCAGGCCAGCCTGCGCGGCACGGTGGGCAGATGCAGCGGGACCTCACAGCAAGGGGGAGATAAGCAGACACGGAGAAAACACACAGCGAATGAACACAGCAAGCACAAGCAGCAAGGGGGGGGATAAATAAATAAATAAATCTTTAAAAAATAATAATAATAATAATATAGAGTAGAACCTAGTAAGTACAAATACACATGTTTTTACAGATGATGTGTGTCTGTGAATGTGTGTGCATGTGGAAGCAAAGGTCTTTCTGCTTCTTGGATTGTGTTATCCTATTTGCTAGATTCTAAATTTGACATTAATAAATAATAAAATTAATAAAATAACTCAAGTTATTTTTAAAGGGAAGGTAGCATATCTGCTTTCAATGTCACTTTTGTAAATCTTTCACCTGCCACGATCCATAGATGTACCAGATCTAAAACAAAGTCCTGAGTAAATTCTCATTCTCGTTACACCTGATGTCACTAGCTTTTATTTATAAGGTCTTTCACTTTAGACTCCCAAGGAAGTGACAGAATTCTTAAAAATTTCATCTCTTAAAAAGTTGGGGAGGCTTGGGATTTTTGTAAAAATAGAAAAAGAAACAAAAGGGTAAATGTGACTTGCAAATTATATTTTTCTCAAAAAAAATGTTTTTCTCCAAAAGGCCATTTGAAATGGAATCCAGGGATTAGGAATAAAATAATTGCTCTTAGACTTCAGAAGGGCTTCTGCCCTGGCTGAATGCAGGAGAACAGGAATCTAGACATTACTAGCCTGCCCTCGTTCAAGAATGTGGCCTCATTAGACCAAATGCACTGGATGGAATTTTGAGAACCTTTCTGAAAAAAATGAGATACTGTCTTCAAGTTGAGATTAATGAGAGACAATACACATTTATAGAATATTGAATTTCTAATGCACCTCCTGTCAACGGTGAAGAATTACAAGAAGATACTCTATTCCTCAGGCCCTGACAAACGGGAGTGGAGAATTAGAAACCTCTTATGGATTCTGAATTTATAATGCATTCCAGTGCTGACATAGTGTTGAAAAGCTGAGGGCAAGGAAGGTGGATGTTCTTTTTATAGGGTGAAGAAAGCAATAAATCACATTTGCTGAGGCCTCATTTCAGTGGTTTCTTGGGGAGTAAAACATGCTTTAACATGACAGTGGGCAGGAGGCATTCAAAAGCTCACAATAAGTTTAACATTTTGAGGAGTTTTATTAAGACTTCATTTTGGATTTATACCATGAGATGTTTAGCACACTGAATTTGTAAAAAGTTAACTTGTTTAATGCCTTAGTCAGCAAAGAATTTGGCACTAATAAAACAGTTGTATTTTCTATGTAATGGATAGAGGGGGCAAATGGAAATTTTGTTCCCATAATGTCAAACAAGAATTAAATTTTTCCTTTTTTTTTTTTTTTTTTTTTTTAAAGATTTCCTTCAAAGTCATAAGACCAGATAAACCCAGTCTTAACATTACACAACTTGGTTGACTTCAATTTATTAAATAATTTATGTGATAGTTTCTACAGTTGCTATTCTTAATTTGATTTTTGGATACTTAAGTAAATATCATGGATGATTCAGAAGTCAAGTTTCTTTGTCTAGAATTGTTGAAGTTACTGTGAATAACAGAATTCAAATAGAATCAGAGCTTCATGGAAGAGCCTGGACACATTCATGAGGTCCATTTCCCCTTTGAATGGGTTAGTGTCCAAACACTTGCTACAGAGTGTGGAGAGGAAGCATAAGCAGATAAGATAAAAGTGATTGGATCACATCAGTGATCAATCCAGTTAAATGACATCACTGTCAGAATGTAATTGTAAATATTAACAACAGGTTCTCTGCAGGAGAGAGAGGGAAGAAGGGAAGAAGAGGGATGTTTAATAATGTTACACAGAAATTGTTAAGATGGAGTAACAGAAAAAATATTTTCAGCTCACATGCCAAATAAGATGTGACTCTTCCTTTAAAAGGAAGTATTTTAACCTCCTTTCATCAAAGTAGGTATTTCAAATGTTGGTTGTGGACCAGAAAACACAACTGTTGATATTAATGTGGAAACAAATCTCAATGTCCAAGTTAAAGAGAGAGAAACAGCCACAATGCTGAACATCAAATACTATTTTTTCAGTAAAACATGCAATGAGATTTGGGCAGAACACATTAGAAAAATTAAAAAGTTGAATGGATATTGATTAATTAGGCTGTACAATCTCATGCAGACCTTGACAACTTGACTGCAATTCCTGTTGTACACCAAAATGTCCTCACTCCCCTGAGGTTCATTAGGCAAGACCAGTGGGTAAAAGCAGAAATTTCTTAACACTTGCTTTCTCTGTCAAGGTACTACAAGCCCCTTATATTTTCTAGACATGTGGCAAAACTAAAAATTGCAAGGGATCACTTTAAAACGTCTTCCTCATGTAGTTTATCATTTTAGGGGTCTGCTCAAGCTTCCCAAAGGATTCTCTGAACACAAATCTGTTACCTATATTCACCATTTATACTTCCATAGCAATTACCGTAACTCAGTGGCTAATACCCAGGAACAATCTGATGCACCTGAGCAGGCAAACATAGAATAAGATTCAAACCATAAATATGACTTTGAAAACCAGTGAACCATGTCAGGATACTTGGAACTTGGAGCCTAGTGACTAGTAATAAATGCATTTGTTCAGAATATGACAACCTGCACATATTTTTATTTTCATTCTTCTGTGATTCCCTTCTTTCATGCTCTAAGGATGCACAGGACTTCAAGAATCAGGAAACTTCCATTAAGAGTCTGTTAACATAGCGCTGACACGATTGCCCTCTAACAAAACTGCTCACATAAAAGACACTATAAAGGCTAGAGGTCTTACGATTCCTTTGATACTATCACCCACCACCACCACCACCTTCACACTTCATGTCCTATTCATTGAGGGAGAGCAAATTACACTTAGCTTGAAACTTAAGCTCCCCTTGTGTTCTTCAGGTTCTGGAGAAAAGCTGAAGTTAATGCCGAGTTCAACTCAGTTTTCAGGGCCTGCCAGAAAGGGTAAGTTAGAACATTCACATTTGTTTCTAAGTTCTAAGGCTATACACTAGAAAAGCAGGTATAGGAAGCATCGTCAAATACTGCTCTCCATTGTGCATAGCAGCTTAACATACATAAGAGGCTGGGTCAGTCACAATGAGCACACCTATTTTCAGCAGACCTGTCTTCGGCCTCATGGTGATTGAGTGCAGCCTGCACTCAAGCTGCTGAAACCTAACCCTTGCTAGAATTCTCAGAAAATGACAGAAAGCAGAGTGGCAGGAACTGACTGCTCACTGGGACCTGGCACACCTTTCTCTACCAGTGCTTTACCTTTGTCATGACGCCACCCAAATTGATAAAGGAGACTAGGGCTTGAAAGAACAGGACACTTAACTCAGAATCTACCCAAAGTGTTTCTCCTGGAGCGGATCTCTCTCTTTCTCCCTTTCTTCCCACCCTAAAAACTCCTCAGTCCTTAAGCTTTTTAAATATTTTGATTTAAGTTCCTGGGTTTTTTTGCCCCAATTCCAACATGAGTTCATCCTTCATCATTCATCATCTCACTGTTCATTTGTTATTCTGCAAAAAGTGTCCTCTGGTTCTCTGGGATGGGGAAAAGGAGGGAGGAGGTGCCCTTCTTTCTTAGGGTAAAATATGTAAAAAACAATAAAAATGCCCATACTCAGGAAGCAGATGTGGCTCAAGCTGTTGAGCTCCTGCCTACAACATGGGAGGTCCCTGAGTTGGTTCCTGGTACTTCCTAAAGAAGACAGTGAGATGGCACGATGGGTAGGCACGGCAAGCTGATGCAACAAGATGACACAACAAGAGACACAAGAAGAAAAACATAATGAGATACACAACAAAGCAGGGAACGGAGTTGACTCAAGCAACTAGGTGCCTCCCTCCCACATTGGAGGTCCCGAGTTCGGTTCCTGGTGCCTCCTAAAGAAACAAGGAAGACAAACAGACACAGCAAGTGCAAATAATGAGGGAGTGGGAAGAAATAAATAAATCTTTTTTAAAAATGTCCATACTCTAGAAAGCTATCCTCCCAAAAGCCGCCTCCTAGATGTTATTATACTAAAAGAGTGTCTTTCTCTTTTCCCAAGTTAAATATATTCCCAAAGACCCCATCTTTGGATCTTTGATAGGTGTTGGGCACAGATAAGGTAAGAGAAGAAAAAAATTGCAATTTCTCCCACACAATATTCCTAACTTAAACTTTAATCATCATTTAATTATTTAATTTATATCACAGCAACCCTGTATTACTGGGCCTATTAAGCTTTCTATTACTTATGTTGCATAATGCAACATAATATTCAATCAACTTATTTCAATACTTCTTGTGAAGTAGCTTACTAAAACAGAGCAGAAGCCCACTAGATACACTCCTTCTACATGTTTGAAATTCAAGTCATAAAGATGAATCAACATATTTTTATTACTTTCTATTCATCAATGATATTTCTAATCTTCCAGCTTTGATAGGAATGGAAGGAGGTCTATTGTGCCCTTTATTATATTTGTCTGATTCAACTAATGAATTATTGCCTTATCCTGTTTCTGAACAATGACCTATCAAACATCTTCCAAGGCTGCCTTATGAGGTAGGTGTGTCAGTCTAAATTGTGCTATGTGAAGGTCTGGAAGTAGTAAAGATGTACACTAGATAATTTCAAAATTCTCTTCAGAGACTAGTCAATGGAAAGCCAAAAGTGGGAAGGAAGTGCCACAAAGTTAAATATGAAAACATATTTTCTATCATGCTTTTGTGTTATTTGAAAAAAAAAAAAA
>JAQZBX010007757.1:0-49456 GCA_029593785.1 Cabassous unicinctus | reverse complement strand
GGCCACATACTGGCTCTATCAGCACACAACCTGTGGTCCACATATGTTCAACTACTGGTTATATACAGCACCACAAATTCTACTCTGCACATTGTCCACCTGCTGGCTCTGGTCAGCACCACAACCTGTGGTCTATCACGGTCCACCTGCTGTCTCTATCAGACTCACAACCTGTGGTCAGTAGGTGGATCCACCTGCTGGGCTATCAGCACCACAACCTGTGGTCAGTACATTGCCCACCTGTTGGCTCTAGTCATCAACAAAACCTGTGGTTTACATGGATTCACCTGCTGCCTCTAGTCAGCACCAAAACCTGTGGTCAGTACATGGGTCCAGGTGCTGGTTCTACCAGCACCACAACCTTTGCTCTGTAAATGGGCCCAACTGCTTGCTCTAGTCAGCACCACAACCTGTCTTCATTACACAGGTCCACCTGCTTGTTCTAGTCATCACCACAACCTGTGGTCAGTACATGGTCCACCTGCTGGTTCTACCAGCACCACATCCAGTGGTCATTATATGGGGCCCCATGCTGGCTCTATCAGCACCAAAATCTGTGGTCTGTACACGGTCCCCATGCTGGCTCTAGTCAGCACCACATCCTGTAGTCAGTACAAGGGTCCATCTGCTGGCTCTATGCAACACCCTAAAGGGTGGTGTGTACACGTTCCACCTTCTTGCTCTAGTCAGCACCACACTATATGGCCAATACATGGCCTACTTCCTGGCTATAGTCAGCACAAAAAACAGTGGTCTGTACACAGGTCCACCTGCTGGTTCTAGTCAGCACCACAAACTATGCTCTGTATGTGGGTCATCTGTCGCTCTAGTCAGCACCACAACTTGTGGTCTGTATACAGATCCACATGCTGGCTCTATTAGCCTCACACCTTTGGTCAGTACACTGGCCCACCGGCTGCTACTTGTCAGCACAACCACTTGAGTTCAGTTTAGGGTCCACTTGCTGGTTCTATAAGCACCACAACTTGTTGTTTATACACGGTCCACCTGCTGGCTCTAGCCAGCACAACAACCTGTGGTCTGTACACAGGTTCACCCACTAGTTCTAGTCAGCACCACAACCTGTGCACTGTACAAGGGTCCACCTGCTGGCTCAATAAGCACCACAACCTGGGCTCTGTACATAGGTCCACCTGCTGGTTCCAGTCAGCACTACAACCTGTGGCCTGTACACGGTCCACACACTGTCCTTAGTCAGACTCATAACCTTTGGTCAGTACACAGATTCAACTGCTTTTGCTGTTAGCTATACAACCTGTGGTCACTAGAGGGTCCACCTGCTGGCTGTAGACAGCAGCACAACCTGTGGTCTACATGGGTCCACTTGCTGGCTCTTGTCAACACCACAACCTGTGGCCAGTACATGGGTCCACCTGCTGTCTCTAGTCAACACCACAACCCGTGGTCTGTACACAGGTCCACATGCTGGCTTTAGTCAGCACCTTAGACTGTTGTCAATACATGGTCCACCTAGTGGTACTAGTCAGCACCACAATCTGTGGTCAGTACTGGGGTCCACCTGCTGGTTCTAGTTAGCACCACAAACTGGTCTGTGCATGGTCCACCTACTAGCTCTAGTCAGCACCACAGCCTGTTGTCAATACATGGCCCACCTTCTGGTATTAGTCAGCACCACAAGCTGTGGTCTATACCTGAGTCCACCAGCTGGCTCTAGTCACCACCACAAACTGTGTTCTACATGGGTCCACCTACTGGTTGTACTCAGAAGCACAACCTCTGCTCTGAACATGGGTCCACCTGCTGTTACTAGTGAGCACCCACCACAACCTGTACTGCAAAACTGGCCCACCTGCTGGCTCTATCAGCACAACCATCTGTGCTACATAGTCCACTTGCTGGTCTAGTCAGCACCACAACCAATGGTCTGTATATGGGTCCACCAGCTGGTCTAGACAGCACCACACATGTGGCCAGTACATGGTCCACCTTCTGGCTCTAGACAGCACTACAATGGTGTAAAGGACATGGATTGCTCTGCTGGCTCAGTCAGCACCACAACCTGTGGTCTACACGGGTCCATATACAAGTTCTAGTAAGCACCACAACCTCTGCTCTGTACATGGGTCTGCCTGCCAGTTCTAGTGAGTACCAAAACCTGTGCTCTGTACATGGTCCACCTGCTGGTTCTAGTGAACACAGCAACCTGTAGTCACTACACAGATCCATCTGCTGGTTCTAGTCAGCACCACATCTTTTGGTCTATATAAGGTCCACCTGCTGGCTCCAGACAGCATGAAAACCTGTGGTCTATACATGTGTCCACCTGCTGCTGTAAGTGAGCAACAAAAATTCTGGTCTGTACATGGTCAACCTGCTGGCTCTAGTCGGCACAACTGTTGGCATATACATTGGTTTACCTGCTGATGCTAATCAGGACCACAATCTGTAGTCAGTACATGGTCCAAATTTTGCTTCTAGCCAGGAACACAAACTGTGGTCAGTACACAGTCCACCTGCTGGGTCTATCCGCACCACAACCTGTGGTCATTAGATGGTCCACTTGTTGGCTCTATTCAGCACCACAACCTGTGTTCTACACAGGTCCACAGGTTGGCTCTAGTTAACACTTACAACCTGTGTTCAGTGTACGGGTCCACCTGCAGTCTCTATCAGCACCAAACCTGTTCTCTGTATATGTGTCCACCTGCAGGCTCTAGGCAGCACCACAACCTGTGGCCAGTACATGTATCCACCTGTTGATTCTAGTCAGCACCAAAACCTGTGGCCAGTACAAGGTCCACTTACTTGTTCTAGTCAACACCACATCCTGTAGTCAGTACATGGGTTCACCTGTTGGTTTTATCAGCACCACAACCAGTGGTCTGTACACAGTCCACTTGCTGACTCTACTCAGCAGCACAAACTGTGGTCTGTACATGGGCCCACCTGCTACCTATAGTCAGCATCAAAACATCTCATCTGCACATGTCCACTTACTGGTTCTAGCCAGCCCAACAAACTGCTCTGTATATAGTTCCACATGCTGGTCCTTGTGAGCACCACCACCTGTGCTCTGTAAATTGTCCACCTGTTGCTCCTAGTCTCCACCAAAACCTGTGTTCTGTACATGGTCCACCTGCTGGATCTAGTCAGCACCACAAACTGTGCTCTTTACATGGGTCCACCTGCTGCATTTAGTCAGCACCAGAACCTGTGGTTTGTAAATGGATTCACCAGCTGGTAATAATAAGCACCACAACCTATGGTCAATACACGGTCCACCTGATGGCTCTAGACAACACCAAAACCTGTGGTCAGTACATGGGTCCACCTGCTTGATCTAGTCAGCACCACAACCTGTGGTCTACACGGATCCACCTTCCACCTACTGGTTCTAGTCTGCACCACAACCTCTCTCTGTACATGGTTCCACCTGTTGGTTCTATTGAGCACCACACCCTGTGCTCTGTACACTGTCCACCTGCTGGCTCTAGTCAGCACCACATCCTGTGGTTGCATACGGGTCCACCTGCTGATTCCAGTCTGCACAAAAGTCTGTGTTCTATAAAAGTCCACCTACTGGTTCTAGGACAACCACAATCTGTGGTCAGTACATGGGTCCACCTGTTGTCTCTAGTTAAAATCACAACCTGTACTATGTACCCGGTCCACCTCCTAATTCTAGTCAGCACCACAAACTGCTCTGTACGAGGGTCCACCTGCTGGCTCTAGTCACCACCACACTGAGGTCTATAGATGGGTCCACCTGCAGGCTCTAATCAGCACCACAAACTGTGGTCTGTGCACAGTCCACCTACTAGTTCTAATCAGCAACACAACCTCTCTCTGTATATGATTCCATCTGCTGGCTCTATTGAGCACCACACTCTGTGATCTCTACACAGTCCACCTCCTTGCTCTGGTCAGCACAACATCCTGTGGTTGTACATGGGTCCACCTGTTGATTCTAGTCTGCACAACAGCCTTTGTTCAATACAAGGTCCACCTACTGGTTCTAGTAAAATCACAACCTGTGGTCAGTAAACAGGTCCACATGCTCTCTTTAGTCAAAAATCACAACCTGTGTGGTTTACATAGACCAACTGCTGATTAGAGTCAGCATCACCACCTGTGGCCTTTACACAGATCTACCTGCTGAGTCTACCAGCAACACAACCTGTGATCTGTACAGGAGTCCTCCTTTTGGCCCTAGTCAGCACCACAACCTGTGGTCAGTACACTGTTCCACCTGCTGGTGCTAGTCAGCACCACAGTCTGTGGTCTGTATACAGTACACTTGCTGGCTCTAGTCAGCACCACAAACTGGTCTGTACATGGGCCCACTTGCTGGTTTTAGTCAGCACCACAACCTGTTCTCTGTACACGTGTCCACCTGCTGGCTCTAGGCAGTCCTACAACCTGTGGTCAGTACACGGGTCCACCTGCTGGATCTAGTCAGCAGGGCCAACTATGGTCTGTACAGGGGCCCACCTGCTGATTCTAGTCAGCACAATAACCTGTGGTAAGTACACAGTCCACCTACTGGTTCTAGACAGCACCACATCCTTTGGTCAGTACACGGGGCCACTTGCTGTGTCTATCAACACCACAAACTGGGGTCTGTACATGGTCCACCTGCAGGCTCTAGCCAACACCACAATCTATGGACTGTACACATGTCCACCAGCTGATCCTAATGCACCCCACAACCTATGTTCAATACATGGTACACCTGCTGGCTCTAGACAGCCACGTAACCTGTGGTCAGTACATGGGTCCACCTACTGGTCTAGTCAGTACCACAACATATGCTGTGTATATAGTACACTTGCTTATTCTAGTCAGCACCACAACCAGTGGTCTGTACACGGTCCACCTGCTGGCTCTAGTCTGCACCACAACCAGTGGTCTCTAAATGGGTCCACCAGCTGTTTCAAATCACCACAACAATCTGTGGTCAGTACACAGGTTCACCTCCTGGCTTTAGTCAGCACCAGAAGAGGCCTGTACATGGGTCCACATGCTATTTCACATCGGCACCACAATCTTTCATCGTACATGGTCCAGCTGCTGGTTCTAGTCAGCATCAAAACATGTGGTCAGTACACAGGTCCCCCTGCTTGTTCAAATAAGCACCACAACTTGTGGTCAGTACTCAGTCCACCTGATTGCTCCAGTCAGCACCATAACATGTGGTCAGTACACATGTCCACTTGCTGGCTCTAGTCAGCACTACAATATCTGCTCTGTACACAGGTCCATCTACTGATTCTAGTCAGCACCACAACTTGTGGTCAGTACACGGTCCACCTGATGGCTCTAGTCAGCACCACAACATTTGGTCAGTACATGTGTCCATTTGCTGGCTCTAGTCAACACTACAACCTCTGCTTTATACACGGGTCCTTCTACTGATTCTAGTGAGCACAACCTCTGCTATGTATGTGGATCAACCAGCTAGCCCTAGTCAGCATATAACTTGTGGTCTGTACATAGGTCCACTGATGGCTGTAGTCAGCAGCACAACCTGTGGTCTGTACACAGGTCCAGTTCCTAGCTCTAGTCAGCACCACAACTTGTGGTCTGTACACTGTCCACCAATTAGTTTTATACAGCACCTCAACCTGTGGTTAGAACCCAGGTCCACCTGCTGGCTCTAGTCAGCACCACAAACTCTGCTCTGTACATGGGTACACTTGCTGGCTCTAGTCAGCACCAAAACCTATGATCAGTACAAGGTTCACCCACTGGTTCTAATCAGCACTACAACTTGTGCTCTGTACATGGGTTCATCTGCTGGATCTATTCAGCTCCACAACCTGTGCTATGTACACGGGTCCACTGACTGGTTTTAGTCAGCACCACAACCTGTGCTCTGTAAATGGTCTACCTGCTGTCTATATTCACACTAACAACCTCTAGTCAATACACAGACACACCTACTGGCTCTATCAGCACCACAGCTGTGGTCAGTACATGGTCTACCTGCTGGCTCTAGTAAAAACCACAAACAATGGTCAGTACATGGGACTCCTGCTGGTTCTAGCCAGCACCACAACCTGTAGTGAATACACATGTCCACCTGCTGGTACTAGTCAGCACCACTATCTGTCGTCTGTATACAGTCCACCTGCTGGTTCTAGTCAGCAACAAAACCTGTGGTCAGTATACAGCCAACCTGATGGCTTAGTCAGCACCACATCCTGTGGTATGTACATGGGTCTGCCTGCTGGCTCTAGTCTGCACCACAACTTCTGCTGTGTACATGAGTCGACCTACTGGTTCTAGTCAGTACCACAACATCTCATCTGTACAAGGGTCCACCTGCTGGCTCTAGTCCACACAACAAAATGTGGTCTGTACACGGTACACCTGTAGTCTCTGGTCAGCACCACAACCTATGCTCTGTATATGGGTGCACCTGCTGGTTCTAGTAAGCACCACAATCTGTGGTCTGTACATGGTTCACCTGCTGTCTCCAGTATCTCCACAACATGTGGTCAGGACACGGTCCACCTACTGGTTCTAGTCAGCACCACAATCTGTGCTCTGTACATAGGTCCACCTGCTGGCTATAGTCAGGACCACAGCCTGTGCTCTGTACGTTGTACACTTGCTAGTTTTATTCAGTGCAACAATCAGTGATCTGTACAAGGGTGCAACTTCTGATTCTAGTCAGGACCACAGCCTGTGGTCAATACATGGTCCACCTACTGGTTCTAGTCAGCACAATAACCTGTGCTCTGTACATGTTACACATGCTGGCTCTATTCAGCAAAACAACTTGTGATCTGTACACCATCTACCTACTGGTCTAGTCAGCACCACAACCTGTATCCTGTTCACAGTCCACCTGCTGGCTCTAGTCAGCACACAACCAGTGGTTGCACACGGTTCCACCTGCTGTTTCACATCAGCACCACAACCTGTGGTCAGTACCCAGCCCACCTACTGGTTCTAGTCAGTACCACAAACTGTGGTCATTACACGTTCCACCTACTGATTCTAGTCAGCACCATAATCTGTACTCTGTACATGTTACACATGCTGACTCTATTCAGTACCACAACTTGTGATCTGTACACCATCCACCTCCTGGTTCTAGTCAGCACCACAACCTGCAACCTGTCCATGATCCACCTGCTGATTCTAGTCGGGACCACAATCTGTGGTGAATACATGGTCCATCTGATGGCTCTAGTCATCATCACAACCTGTGCTCTGTACCTAGTACACATACTTGTTCTAGTCAGAACTACAAATTGTGGTCTGTACATGGGTTCACCTGCTGGGTCTCGTCAGCACCACATCCTGTGGTCAATACATGGGCCACCTACTGGCTCTACTCAGCACAACAAATATGGTCAGTATAAGGGTTCACCTGCTGGCTCTAGTCAGCACCAGAACCTGTGCTGTGTACAATACCCACATGCTGCTTCTTGTCAGCACCAATACCTGTGGATGGTACACTGTCCACCTGCTGGCTCTAGTCAGCACCACAACCTTTATTGTGTACATGGTTCACGTGCTGGTTTTAGTCATACCCAGAAACTGTGGTTGGTATAAGACCCACCTACTGGTTCTAGTCAGCACCAAGTCCTGTGGTCAGTACAGGGCAACCTGATGGCTCAATCAGCACCACAACTTATGGTCTGTACATGGTGCACCTGCTGGCTCTTGTCAGCACCAAAACCTGTGGTCTGTACAGGTCCACCTGCTGCTTCTAGTCAGCACCAAAGCATGTTGTCATTATGTGGTCCACCTACTAGTTCTAGTCAAAAGCACAACCTGTGGTAGGTACACAGATACACCTGCTGGCTCTAGTCAGCACCATAGCCTGAGGTCTGTACACAGTGCACCTGCTGTCGTTGGTCAGCACCACACCAGTGTTCTGTACATGGGTCCACCTGCTATTACATGTCAACAACACACGTTGTGGTCAGTTCAATGTCGACCTACTAATTCTAGTCAACACCACAACCTGTGGTCATTTCACAGGTCCACCTACTGGTTCTAGTCAGCACCACAACCTGTGGTCTGTCCACAGTCCACCTGCTGGTTCTAGTCAGCACCACAACCTGTGGTCAATACAGAGTTTCATCTTCTGGTTTTAATCAGCACCACAATCTGTGGTCTGTACATGGTCCACCTGCTGTCATGTGCTCTAGACAGCATCACATTCTATGGTCAGTGCATGGGGGCCCTGCTGGCACTATCAGCACCATAATCTATGGTCTGTACATGGTCCACCTTCTGGCTCTAAACAGAACCACAAACTGTGGTCAGTACTTGGGCCCAAAAGCTGGCTCTATCAACATCACAGCCTGTGGTCTGTACTCAGTCCATGTAGGGCTCCAGTCAGCACCACACCCCGTGCTCTGTACATGGTACACCTGTTGATTCTAGCCATACCACAATCTGTGGTCTGTACGCAGTCCAGCTGCTGTTTCTAGTCAGCAGCACAAACTGTGCTCAGTACAAGGTCCACCTACTGATTCTAGTCAACACCACATCCTGTGGTCACTACATATGGCCAATGGCTGTCTCTACCAGCACCACAACCTGTGGTCTGTACACAGTCCACCTTCTGGCTGTAGCCAGGAAAACAACCTGTGGTCTGTACCTGGGTCCACCTGCTGGCCCTAGTCAGCACCAACACCTGTGGTCAGTACACGGGTCCTCCAGCCAGATCTATTCAGAACAACAACCTGTTGTCTACACGAGTCCAACTTCTAGTTGAATTCAGCACCAAAACCTCTGCTCTGTACATAGGTCCACCTCCTGATTCTAGTAAGCACCAAAACCTGTACTGTGTACATGGTACACCTGCTGGTTCTCTTCAGTACCACAACCTGTGGCCTGTGCAAGGTCCACCTGCTGGCTCTAGTCAGCACCAGAACCTGTGCTCTATATATGGGTTCAACTGTTGAGTCTAGTAAGCACCACAACATGTGGTGTACATGGTCCACCTGCTGAATATAATCAGCACCACAACCTGTCATCAGTACAATGTCCACCTACTTGTTCTAGGTAGCACCATATCCTGTGGTCAGTACATGGGGGCACCTGCTGGCTCTATCAACACCACAAGCTGTAGTCTGTATACAGTCCACCTGCTGGTTCTAGTCAGCACCACAAACTGTGGTCTTTACACAGGTCCACCTGCTAATATTAGTCAGCACCACAGGCTGCGGTGAATACAAGGTGACCTACTGTTTCTAGTCACCACTACAACATGTGGTCAGTACATAGGTCTACCTGCTTACTCTTGTCAACACAACAACCTGTGGTCTGTACACGGTCCACCTGCTGCCTCTAGTCAGCACCAAAACCTGTGGTCTGTACATGGTCCACATGCTGGTTCTAGTCATCACCAAAACATGTGATCACTACATAATCCACCTGCTGGCTCTAGTCAGCACCACAACCCGTGATCAGTACATGGTCCACCTACTTGATCTAATCAGCAACACAACCTGTGCTCTGTACTTGGGTCCACCTGCTGACTCTAGTCAGCAGAACAACCTGTGCTGTATACACAGGTCCACCTCCTGGATCTGGTCAACACCACAATGTGGTCTTTACACAGTCCACCTGTTGCCTCTAGTCAGACTCACAACCTGTGGCAGGCACAGAGATCCACCTGATGGGTCTATCAGCAACACAACCTCTGGTCAGCACATGGGGCCCCTGCTGGCACTATCAGCACCACAAACTATGGTCTCTATACTGTCCACCTGCTGGTTCTAGTCAGCATGACAACCTGTGGTCAGAACACAGTCCACCTGCTGGCTCTAGTCAGCACCACGACCTGTGGTCAGTACACTGTCCACCTACTGGTTCTAGGTAACAGCATACCCTGTGGTCAGTACAAGGGGGGACATGCTGGCTCTATCAATACCACAACCTGTATTCTGTACATGAGCCCACCTGCTGGAAATAGTCAGCATCACAACCTCTCTTCTACATGGGTCCACCTAATGGTTGTAGTCATCACCACAAACTCTGCTCTGTACAAAGTTCCATCTGCTGGTTCTAGTGAGCACTACAACCTGTGCTCCATAAATGGGTCTACCTGCTGGTTCTAGTAAGCACCACAACCTGTGGTCAAAATATGATCCACCCGCTGGCTCTGATGACACCAAAACCTGTGGTCAGTACACGGGTCCACCTCCTGGATTTAGTCAGCACCACAACCTGTGATCTACATGGGATCACCTACTTGTTCTTGTCAGCACCAGAAACTGTGGTCAGTACATGGGCCCACCTGTTGTTCTAGTCAGCCCCAAAATCTGTGGTCAGTACATGGGGTCACTTGCTGGGTCTATCAAGACAACAACCTGTGGTCAGTACACAGTCCACCTGCTGTCTCTAGACAGTACCAAAACCTGTGTCAGTACCCGGGTCCCCCAGGTGGATCTATTCAGCACAACAAGCTGTTGTCTACATGAATCCAACTACTGGTTCTAGTCAGCAACAAAATCTCTGCTCTGTACATGGGTCCACCTCTTGGTTCTAGTCAGCACCACAACCTGTACTGTGTACATTGTACACCTAAAGATTCTATTCAGCACTGCAACCTGTAGTCTGTACATGTACACCTACTGGTTGCATAGAGCAGCACAACCTGTGCTCTGTATATGGTACACCTGCTGGTTCTCTTCAGCACCAAAACCTGTGGTCTGTGCAAGGTCCACCTGCTGGCACCAGTCAGCATGAGAACCTGTGTTCCAAATATGGGTCCACTATTGTGTGTACAAAGCATCACAACCTGTAGTGAATATGGTCCACCTGCTGACTCTAGTCAGCACCATAACCTGTGGTCAGTACATGTTCCACCTAATGGTTCTAGTCAGCACCAAAATCTGTGCTCTGTACATGGTCCACCTGCTGGCTCTAGTCAGCAGCACAACTTGTAATCAGTACACAGTTTACTTACTGGTTTTAATCAGCTCCAAAACCTGTGCCCTGTATATGGTCCACCTGCTGGTGATAGCACCACAACCTGTGCTCTGTACATGGGTACATGGGTCCACACGGGACCACCTGTTGGTTCTAATCTAAACCACAACTAGTGGTCAATACGTGGTCTACCTGCTCTCCCTAGTCAGACTCATATGTGGTCAGTACATGGATTCACCTGCTGCCTCTATCAGCACCTCAACCTGTGGTCAGTACCTGGTCCACTTGCTGGCTCTCGTCAACACCACAAACAATGCTTAACATGGGTCCACCTTCTGGCACTAGCCAACACCACAAACTGTGGTCACAGGACCACAAACAGTGTTCAATACACTGTTGACCGTCTGGTTCCAGGTAACACCATATTCTGTGGTCAGTACACAGGGGTACCTGCTGGCTCTATGAACACCACACCTTGTAGTCTATACATGGTACCTTTGCTGGCTCTAGTCAGGACCACAACCTGTGGTCTGTACTTGGGTCCAGCTGCTGATTCTACTCAGCACCACAGCCTATGGTCAATACAAGGTCCACCTACTGGTTCTACTCACCACCACAACCTGTGGTCAGCTCTTTGGTCCACCTGTTTGCTCTAGTCAACACCACAACCTGTGGTCTGTACACCATCCACATGCTGGCTCTAGTCAGCACCAAAACCTGTGGTCTACACAGGCCCACCTGTTGGCTCTAGCCAACACAACAACCTGTGGTCAGTGCACGGGTCCACCAGCTGGATATAGACAGCACCACAAACTTTGGTCTGTAGATGCGACCACCTGCAGGATGTAGTCAGCACTACAAACTGTGGTCAGTACCCGGGGCCAACCGCTGTGTCTATCAACACCACAACATTTTGTCTGTATGCTGACCACCTGCTGACTCTAACCAGCACAACCACCTGTGGTCTATACATGGACCCATGTACTGGTTCTAGTCAGCACCACAAAGTGTGGCCAATACCTGGTCCACCTACTGGTTCTTGTCAGCATGACATCCTGTGGTGAGTACATGGGGCGACATACTGGCTCTATCAGGACCATAACCTGTGATCTATACATGGTCCAGCTGCTGGTTCTAGACAACACCACAACCTGTAGTCAGTACATGGTCCACCTACAGGTTCTAGTCAGCACCACATCCTGTGGTCTACATGGGTCCACCTGCTGGCTCTAATCAGTGGCACAAGCTGTGGTCAGTACACGGTCAACATACTGGTTCTAGTGAACACTGTACCTTGTGGCCACCTGCTGGCTCAATCAGCACTACAATTTGTGGTCTACATGGGTTTAACTACTGGTTATATTCAGCACCACAAACTCTGCTCCTTACATTTTTCCACCTGCTAGATCTAGTGAGCATCACAACCTGTGCTCAGTACATTGTCCAGTTGCTGGATCCAGTCACCACCACAACCTGTGGTCTGTACATTGTCCACCTACTGGCTCTAGTCTGCACTGCAAACTTGGGTCAGTACACTGATCCACCTGCTAGTTCTACTCAGCACCACATCCTGTGGTCAGTACACGGAGCCAACTGCTATCTCTTTCAGCACCACAACCTATGGACTGTACACTTTCCACCTGCTGGCCCTAGCCAGCACAATAAACTGTGGTCTGTACATGGGCCCATCAGCTGGTTCTAATCAGCATGACAACCTGTGGTCAGTACATGGTCCACCTGCTGGCTCTAGATAGCACCAAAACCTGTGGTCAGTACAAGGGTCCACCAGCTGGATCTATTCAGTACAACAACCTGTGGTCTACATGAGTCCAACTACTGGTTCTAGTCAGCACCAAGACCTCTGTTCCGTACATGGGTCCACCTCCTGGTTCTTAGCACCACCACATGTACTCTGTACATGGTACACCTACTGGTTCTTCTCAGCATCACAACCTATAGTCTGTACATGGTACACCTACTGGTTTTAGTGAGCACCACAGCCTGTGCTCTGTATATGGTACACCTGCTGGTTCTCTTCAGCAGCACAACCTGTGGCCTGTGCAAGGTTCACCTGCTGGTTCAAGTAAGCACCAGAACCTGTGCTCTATATATGGGTCCACATGTTGGGTCTAGTAAGCACCACAATCTGTGAGGTACATGGTCCACCTGCTGACTCTAGTCAGCACCACAACTTGTGGTCTGTACATATTTCAACTAATGGTTCTAGTCAGCACCAAAATAAGTGGTCTGTACATGGTTCACTTGCTTGCTCTAGTAAGGACCACAACTTGTTGTGTGTACACAGGTACACCTACAGATTCTAGTCAGAACCAGAGCCTGTGGTCAATATAAGGTCCAACTACTGATTCTAGTCACCACCATAACCTTTGGTCAGTACATGGGTCCACCTGCTGGCTCTATTCAGCACAAAAACCTGTGCTGTGTACACGGCCTCCCTGCTAATTCTAATCAGCACCACAACCTGTAGTCTGTACACAGTCCACCTCCTAGCTCTAGACAACATCACATCCTATTGTCAGTACACGGGGCCACTGCTAGCACAATCAGCACCACAATGTATAGTCTGTACATGGTCCACCTACTGGCTCTAGACAGCACCACAAACTGGTCAGTACTCGGGGCCACCTGCTGGCTCTATCAGCATCACAACCTGTGGTCTGAACACAGTCCCCATAGGGCTCTAGTCGCACCACAACTGTAGTCTGTACATGAGTCCACAGGCTGGTTATACTCAGCAGCACAAACTGTGGTCAGTACATGGCCCACCTGCTGGCTCTAGACAGCACTACAACCTGTGGTCAGTACAAGGGTCTACATGCTGCCTCTAGTCAGCACAACAACTTCTGCTCTGTACATGGTTCAACCTCGTTCTATTGAGAACCACACCCTGTTCTCTGTACCTAGTGTACCTGCTGGTTCTAGTCAGTACCACAATCATGGTCCAGCATCTGTTTCTAGTCAGCATCACAACCTATGGTCAGTACAAGTTCCACCTACTGGTTCTAGTCAGAATCACATGGCCACTGGCTGTCTCTATTGGCACCACAAAGTGTGGTCTGTACACTGTCCACCTGCTGGCTCTTGCCAGCTCAAAAAGCTATGGTCTGTACACAGGTCCATCAGCTGGTTCTAGTCAGCATGACAAACTGTGGTCAGTACACAGTCCACCTGCTGACTCTATTGAGCACCACAACTTGTTTCACTACACGGTACACCTGCAGCCTCTAAGAACCACAACCTGTGCTCTGTACATGGGTCCACCTCCTGGTTCTAGAAAGCACCACAATCTGTGGCTGTACATGGCCAACCTACTAGCTGTGGTCAGCACCACAACCTGTGGTCTGTACAGGGTACACCTGTTGGCTCTAGTCAGCATCACAACCAGGGGTTGGTAACAGGTCCACCTGCAGTTGAACGTCAGCAAGACAACCTCTGATCAGTACTCAGTCCATCTTCTGGTTCAAGACAGTACCACAATTTGTGGTCAATACACAGGTACCCCTGCTAGTTCTAGTCAGCACCCCAATCTGTCTTCTGTACACAGTCCACCTGCTGGTTCTAGTCAGCACCAAAACCTGTGGTCAGTACATAGACCACCTGATGACTTATTCAGCACCACAACCTAGGGTCTGAATATGGGCCTGCCTGCTGGCTCTAGTCTGCACCACAATTTCTGCCTTGTGCACCACAATTTCTGCCTTCCACCTGCTGGTTCTAGTCAACACCGAAACTTGTGGTCAATACATGGACCCACCGGCTGAGTCTTTCAGCACCACAGCATGTGGTCTGTACATGGTACACCTGTTGGCTCTAGTCAGCACCACAACCTGTGGTCTCTACACAGGTCCACCAGCTGGTTCTAGTCAGCACCACAGCCTGGGGTAAATACATGGTCCAACTACTACTTCTGGTCAGCACCACAATCTATGCTCAGTACACAGGTCCACCTCCTGGCTTTAGTCAGCACCACAATAAGTGGTCTGTACAGGGTCCACCTGCTGTTTCACATCAGCACCACAAACTTTGGTCAGTACACAGGTCCACCTCCTGGATCTAGTCAGTACCAGAAGTGGCCTGTACCTGCATCCACATGCTGTTTCACATCGGCACCACAATCTGTCATCAGTACATGGTCCAGCTACTGGTTCTAGTTAGCATCAAATTGTGTGGTCAGTACACAGGTCCCCCTGCTTGTTCAAGTAAGCACCACAACTTGTGGTCAGTACACAGTCACCTGATGGCTCTAGCCAGCACCACAATCTCTGCTCTGTACACAGGTCCATTTACTGATTCTAGTCAGCACCACAACTTGTGGTCAGTACACGGCCCACCTGATGGCTCTAGTCAGCACCACAACCTCTGCTTTATACATGGGTCCATCTACTGATTCTAGTGAGTACAACATCTGCTATGTACATGGATCCACCAGCTAGTTCTAGTCAGCACATAACTTGTGGTCTGTACACGGGTCCACTTCTTAGCTCTAGTCAGCACCACAACTTGTGGTCTGTACACGGTCCACCTACTGGTTTTAGACAGTGCCTCAACTTGTGGATAGAACACAGGTCCACCTGCTGGTTCTAGTCAGCACCACAAAATCTGCTCTGTACATGGGTCCATCTGCTGGCTTTATTCAGCTCCACAACCTGTGCTATGTACCCGGTCCACTGCCTGGTTCTTGTCAGCACCACAACCTGTGGTCTGTAAATGATCTACCTGCTGTCTATATTCAGACTAACAACCTCTAGTCAGTACACAGATACACCTGCTGGCTCTATCAGCACCACAAGCTGTGGTCAGTAAAGGGTCTACCTGCTGGCTCTAGTCAAAACCACAAACTATGGTCAGTACATGGGTCTCCTGCTGGTTCTATCAGCATCACAACCTGTACTCTGTACATGTGTCCACTTGCTGGATCTTTCACGCCACAAAGTGTTGTCTGTTCATGGTCTATCTGCTGGCTCTCATCAGCACCACAACCTGTGGTCTGTACACAGTCCACCTACTGGTTCTAATCAGCAACACAACCTGTGCTTTGTACATGGGTCCACTTGCTCGTTCTTGTCATATTTGCAACCTGTGTTCAGTACACAGATCCACCTGTTGGGTTTATCGGCACCACAACCTGTGGTCAGTAGATGGTCCACTTGTTGGCTCTATTCAGCACCACAACCTGTGTTCTACACAGGTCCACAGGTTGGCTCTAGTCAACACCACAACCTGTGTTCAGTGTACGGGTCCACCTGCAGTTTCTATCAGCACCAAACCTGTTCTCTGTACATGTGTCCACCTGCGGGCTCTAGGCAGCACCACAACTTGTGGTCAGTACACGTGTCCACCTGCTGGTTCTAGTCAGCTGCACAAACTATGGTCTGTACAGGGGCTCACCTGTTGATTCTAATCAGCACCAAAACCTGTGGTCAGTACAAGGTCCACTTACTTGTTCTAGTCAATACCACATCCTGTAGTCAGTACATGGGTCCACCTGTTGGTTCTATCCACACCACAACCAGTGGTCTGTACACAGTCCACTTGCTGAGTCTAGTCAGCAGCACAAACTGTGGTCTGTACATGGGCCCACCTGCTACCTATAGTCAGCACCAAAACATATCTACACATGTCCACTTACTGGTTCTAATCAGCCCAACAAACTCTGTTCTGTACATAGTTCCACATGCTGGTTCTTGTGAGCACCACAACCTGTGCTCCATACCTTGTCCACCTGTTGCTTCTAGTCTCCACCAAAACCTGTGTTCTGTACATGGTCCACCTGCTGGATCTAGTCAGCACCACAAACTGTGCTCTTTACATGGGTCTACCTGCTGCATCTAGTCAGCACCACTACCTGAGTTCTGTAAATGGATTCACTAGCTGGTAATAGTAAGCACCACAACCTATGGTCAATACACGGTCCACCTGATGGCTCTAGATAACACCAAAACCTGTGGTCAGTGCACGGGTCCACCTGCTTGATCTACTCAGCACCACAATCTGTGGTCTACACGGGTCCACCTTCCAACTACTGGTTCTAGTCTGCACCACAACCTCTCTCTGTACATGGTTCTACCTGTTGGTTCTATTGAGCACAACACCCTGTGTTCTGTACATGGCCCACCTGCTGGCTCTAGTCAGCACCACAACCTGTGGTCAGAACATTGTCCACCTACTGGTTCTAGGCAACACCACAACCTGTGGTCTACACAGGTCCACCTGCTTGCTCTAGCCAACATGAAAACCTGTGGTCAGTACACAGGTCCACCTGCTGATACTATCAGCACCACAACCTGTGCTATATACATGGGTCCACTTGCTGGCTCTTGTCAGCATCACAACCTGTGGACAGCGCATGGGTCCACCTGCTGAATCAGCTCAGCACCACAATCTGTGGTCTCTACATGGTCCACCTGCTGGCTCTAGTCAGCACCATAAACTGTGGCCTGTACACGGGCCCACCTTCATGATCTCATCAGCAACACAACCTGTGGTCAGTATATGGTCCACCTCCTTGTTCTAGTCAGCACCACAAACTCTGGTCTGTACAAGGGTCCACCTGCTGGCTCTCGTCACCACCACACTGAGGTCTGTAGGTGGGTCCACCTGCAGTCTCTAATCAGCACCACAAATTGTGCTCTGTACATGATCCACCTGCTGGCCCTAGTCAGCACCACAACCTGTGGTCAGTACATGGTTCCACCTGCTGGTTCTATCAGCACCACAACTGGAGGTCTGTACACAGTCCACTTACTGACTCTAGTCAGCAGCACAAACTGTTGTCTGTACAGGGGTCCATCTGCTGGCTCTAGTGAGCCTGACAACATGTGCTCTGTACATGGGTCCATCTGCTGTGTGTACACAGCACCAAATCCATGGTCTGTACATGTATCTACCTCCTGAATCTAGTCAGCACCACAAACTGTGCTCTGTACAACGGTCCACCTGCTGACTCTAGTCAACACCACACTGAGGTCTGTAGATGGGTCTACCTGCAGCTTTAATCAGCACCACAAACTGTGCTCTGTATATGATCCACCTCCTGGTACTAGTCAGCACCACAACCTGTGATCTGTACATAGTCCTCCTACTGGTTCTAATCAGCAACACAACCTCTCTCTGTATATGGTTCCATCTGCTGGTTCTATTGAGCACCACACACTGTGCTCTGTACATGGTCCACCTGCTGGCTCTAGTCAGCACCACATCCTGTGGTTGTACACAGGTCCAACTGCTGGTTCTAGTCTGCATAACAGCCTGTGTTCAAAACAAGGTCCACCTACTGGTTCTAGAACAATGACAAATTGTGGTCAGTACATGGGTCCCACTGCTGTCTCTAATCAAAATCACAACCTATGCTGTGTACGTAGTCCACCTGCTAATTAGAGTCAGCATCACAATCTGTGGACTGTACACGAATCCACTTGCTGAGTCTATCAGCAATGCAACCTGTGATCTGTACACAGGTCCTCCTGCTGGCCCTAGTCAGCACCACAACCTGTTCTCTGTACATGTGTCCACCTGCTGGCTCTGGGTAGCCCACAACCTGTGGTCATTACACATGTCCACCTCTTTGTTCTGGTCAGAAGCATCAACTATGGTCTGTACAGGGTCCCACCTGCTGATTCTAGTCATCAAAACAACCTGTGGTCAGTACACAGTCAACCTACTGGTTCTAGAGAGCACCACATCCTTTGGTCTGTACACGGGGCCACCTGCTGTGTCTATCATCACCACCACAAACTATAGTCTGTACATGGTCCACCTGTAGGCTCTAGCCAACACCACAATCTATGGACTGTACACGGGTCCACCAGCTGATTCTAGAGCACCCCACAAACTATGTTCAGTACATGGTCCACCTGCTGGCTCTAGACAGCAGTACAACCTGTGGTCAGTACATGGGTCCACCTACTGGTCTAGTCAGTACCACAATCTGTGCTGTGTTTATGGTCCACTTGCTGATTCTAGTCAGCACAACAACCTGTGGTCAACACACGGATCTGCCTGCTCACTCTAGTTAGCACCACAACCTCTGCTCTGTACATGCATCCAGCTACAGGTTCTAGTCAGCACCACTACATCTGCTCTGTACATGGGTTCACCTCCTGGCTCTATTCAGCACCACAATCTGTGGTCTGTACATGGTTCACCTGCTGGCTACAGTCAGCACCACCACCTGTGGTCAGTACATGGTACACCTATTGGTTCTAGTTAGCAACAAAACATGTGCTCTGTATATGGGTCCACCTGCTGGCTCTAGTCAGCAACAGAAACTGCTCTGTACATGGTACACCTGCATGCTCTAGACAGCACCGCAACTTGTTTTCAGTACACGGTTCACCTGTTGGTTCTAATCAGCACCACAACCTGTACTGTGTACATGGGTCCATCTGCTCACTTTAGTAAAAACCACAACCTCTGTTCTGTACCTGGGTCCACCTGCTGGTTCTAATCTGCACCACAAACTGTGGTCTGTACATGGTCCACCTGCTGTCTCTAGTCAGACTCACAGCCTGTGGTCAGTACATGGATCCACCTGCTGGCTCTACTCAGCACCAAAACCTGTGGTCTGTATGTCCAGCTGCTGGCTCTAGTCAGCACCACAACCAGTGTTCTGTAAACAGGTTCACCTGCTGTTTCACATCAGCACCTCAATCTGTGGTGTGTACACAGATCAACCTACTGACTATAGTCAGCACCACAACCTCTGCTCTGTACACGGGTCCACCTACTGATCTAGTCAGCACCAAAATGTCTGCTCTGTACATGAGTCCACCTCCTGGCTCTAGTCAGCACCACAACCTGTGGTCAGTACACGTGTCTACCTGCTGGTTCTAGTCAGCTGCACAAACTATGATCTCTACAGGGGCCCACCTGTCGATTCTAGTCAGTACCAAAATCTGTGGCTAGTACAAGGTCCACTTACTTGTTCTAGTCAATACCACATCCTGTAGTCAGTACACGAATCCACCTGCTGGTTCTATCAGCACCACAACCAGTGGTCTGTACACAGTCCACTTGCTGTCTCTAGTCAGCAGCACAAACTGTGGTCTATACATGGGCCCCCCTGCTGGCTTCTTTCAGCACCATAACATGTGTTCTGCACATGGGTCCACCTGGTGTATCTACACAGCACCAAAATCTGTGGTCTGTACACGTGTCCACCTGCTGGCTCTAGTAAGCACCACAACCTGTGGTCTGTACACGGTACAGCTGCTGAGTCTAGTCAGCACACAACCCTTGGTCTTTACAAGGGTCCACCTGCTTGTTCTACTCTGCACCACAGCCTATTTTCAATACATGGTCTACATACTTGTATTAGCACCACAAACTGTGGTCAGTACACGGATCCACCTTTTGGATCTAGTCAGCACCACAACATGTGCTGTGTACATAGTTCACTTACTGTTTCTGGTCAGCACTATAATATGTGGTCAGTCCACAGGTCCACCTGCTGGTTTTAGACACCAGAATAACCTGATGTTAGTACACAGTCCATCTGATGGCTCTAGTCAGCATCACAACCTGTGGTCATTACACAGGTCTGCATCTGTCTCTAGTCAGCAACACATCTCCTCTCTTTATGGGTCCACTCTCTGTTTCTAGTCAGCACCACAACATCTGCTTTGTATATGGGTGTACCTGCTGGCTCTAGACAGCACCACAACCTGTGCTCTGTATGTGGTACACCATCTGGTTCTAGTCAGCACCACAACCTGTGGTCAGTACATGGTCCACCTCCTGGTTCTAATCAGCACCACAAACTCTGCTCTGTACAAGGTTCCACCTGGTGTCTCTAGACCTGTTGCTTCTATTGAGCACCACACCCTGTGCTAAGTACACGGTCCACCTGCTGGCTCTAGTCAGCACCACATCCTGTAGTTGTACATGGGTCCACCTGCTCGTTTTAGTCTGCATGATAGCCTGTGTTCAACACAAGGTCCATCTACTGGTTCTAGGACAACCACAACCTGTGGTCAGTACATGGGCCCACCTGCTGTATCTAGTCAAAATCACAACCTGTGCTGTGTACATGGTCCCCTACTGATTAGAGTCAGCATCACAACCTGTGGTCTGTACATGGATCCACCTTCTGAGTCTATCAGTAACAACTTGTGATCTGTACATGGTTCCTCATGCTGGCCCTATTCAGCACCAAAACCTGGGGTCAGTACATGGTTCCACCTGCTAGTTCTTTCAGCACCACAACCGGAGGTCTGTACACAGTCCATTTGCTGACTCTAGTCAGCAGCACAAACTGGTCTGTTCAGGGGTCCACCTGCTGGCTCTAGTGAGCACCACAACATGTGGTCTGTACATGGGTCCACGTGCTGTGTACACAGCACCAAAATCCGTGGTGTGTACACATGTCCACCTCCTGATTCTAGTCAACACTGCAAACTCTGCTCTGTACAAGGGTCCACCTGCTGGCTCTAGTCACCACCACACTGAGGTCTGTAGATGGGTCCACCTGCAGGCTCTAATCAGCACCACAATCTGTGCTCTGTACATGATCCACCTGCTGGCTCTAGTCAGCACCACAACCTGTGGTCAGTACACATGTCCACCTGCTGTTTCCAGTCAGCAGCACAAACTATTGTATCTACAGGGGACCACCTGCTGATTCCAGTCATTACCAAAGTCTGTGGTCAGTACATGGTCCACTTGTTCTAGTCAATACCGCATCCTTTTGTCAGGACATGGTTCCACCTGCTGGTTCTAACAGCACCACAACCGGTGGTCTGTACACAGACCACTTGCTGTCTCTAGTCAGCAGCACAAACTGTGGTCTGTACATGGGCCCATCTGCTGGCTTCTGTCAGCACCACACGTGATCTGTACATGGGTCCACCTGCTGGTTCTAGTAAGCACCACAATGTGTGGTCTGTACACGGTCCAGCTGATGATTCGATTCAGCACCACAACCTGAGGTTAGCACACACTCCCCAAGTTGGCTCTAGAAAGCACCACAACCTGTGGTCAGGGATGGATCCATCTGCTGGTTCTAGTTAGCACCAAACCCTGTGTTCAGTACTTGGTCTACTTACTGGTCCACTCAGCACCACAACCTGTGTTTTATACATATGTCCAACTGCTGGCTCTAGTCAGCACCACAACCTGTGGTCACCAAGGGTCCACCTACTGTTTCTAGTCCACACCACAAACTCTGCTCTGTACATGGGTTCACGTACTACTTCTAGTGAGCACCACAACCTTTGTTCAGTACATGGTTCACCTACTGGTTCTAGTCAGCACCATAACATGTGGTCTGTACATGGTCTATTTCCTGGCTCTAGTCTGCACCACCTTCTGTCGTCTGTACATGGGTACACTGCTGATTCAAGGCTGCACAACAGCCAATAGACAATAAAAGTTCAAACTACTGTTTCTAGTCACCACCACAACCTGTGGTCAGTACACGGATCCACCTGCTGTCTCTAGTCAAAACCACAACCTGTGCAGTGTACATGGTCCCCCTGCTGATTCTACTCAGCACCACAACCTGTGGTTTATACATGGGCCACCTGCTGTCTCTAGTCAGACTCACAAGCTGTGGTTAGTACACAGATCCACTGCTGGGTATATCAGCGACACTACCTGTGGTCAGTACATGGGTCTACCTGCTGGTTCAAGTCAGCACCACAACCTGTGGTCAGTACATGGTCCACCTGCTGGTTCAAGTCAGCACCACAACCAGTGGTCTTAAATGGTCTACCTGCTGTTTTTAGTCAGATTAACAACCTCTGGTTAGTACATGGATACACCTGCTGACTCTATCAGCACCACAAGCTGTGGTCAGTACATGGTCCACCTTCTGGCTCTCATCAAAACCACCAACTATGGTCAGTACATGGGTCACCTGCTGGCTCTCGTCTGCACCACAACCTCTGCTCTGTACATGTTATCCATGCTGGCTCTAGTCAGCACCACTTGTGATCAGTACATGGTCCACCTACTGGCTCTAGTCAGCACAACAACCTGTGGTCTGTTCACAGTCCAACTGCTGGTTCTAGTCATGACCACAACCTGTGGTCACTACACAGTCCACCTGATGACTATTGGCAGCACCACAACTTATGGGCAGTATACGAGTCTGCCTGTTGGCTCTAGTCAGCACCACAACCTGTGGTCTACTAGAGCCCACATACTGGTTCTAGTCAACACCACCAGGTCTACTCTCTACATGGGTCCACATGCTCTTTCTAGTCCGCACCACAACCTGTGCTCTGTACATGTGTCCACATACTGGTTCTAGTGAGCACCACGACTTCTGCTCTGTAAATGGTACACTTTCTGGTTCTAGCCAGAACTACAACCTGTGGTTTGTCCACGTGTCAACCTGCTGGTTCTAGTCAGCACCACAGCCTGTAGTCAATACACAGTTCATCTACTTGCTATACTCAGCACCGCAACCTGTGGTCTGTACACAGGTCCACCTGCTGGTTCTAGTCAGCAACACAGCCTGTTGTCAATACATAGTCCACCTACTGATTCGAGTCAGCACCACAACCTGTGATCAGTACATGGATCCACCTGCTTGCTCTAACCAGTACCATAACCTGTGCTGTGTACATGGTCAATGTGCTGCCTGTAGTCAGCACCACAACCTGTGCTCTGTACACTGGTACCCAGGATGGTTCTAGTCAGCACCACAACATGTGGTCTATACAGAGTCCACCAGCTGGCTCTAGTCAGCATCACAGCCTGTGGTAAATACATGGTCCAACTAATAGTTCTGGTCAGCACCACAAACTGTGTTCAGTACAAAGGTCCACCTCCTGGCTCTAGTCAGCACCACAATAAGTGGTCTGCCACGGTCCACCTGCTGTTTCACATCAGCACCACAAACTTTGATCAGTACACAGGTCCACCTCCTGGCTCTAGTCAGCACCAGACGTGGCCTGTACATGGGTCCACAAGCTGTTTCACATCGGCACCACAATCTGTCATCAGTACATAGTCCAGCTACTGGTTCTAGACAGCATGAAAATGTGTGGTCAGTACACAGGTACCCCTGCTTGTTCAAGTAAGCACCACAACTTGTGGTCAGTACACAGTCCACCTGATGGCTCTAGTCAGCACCACAACATGTGGTCAGTACACATGTCCACTTGCTGGCTCTAGTCTGCACCACAATCTCTGCTCTGTACACAGGTCCATTTACTGATTCTAGTCAGCACCACAACTTGTGGTCAGTACACGGCCCACCTGATGGCTCTAGTCAGCACCACAACCTCTGCTTTATACACGGGTCCATCTACTGATTCTAGTGAGCACAACAACATCTGCTATGTACGTGGATCAACCAGGTAGACCTAGTCAGCATAAAACTTGTGGTCTGTACATGAGTCCACTGATGGCTCTAGTCAGCAACACAACCTGTGGTCTGTACACAAGTCCAGTTCCTAGCTCTAGTCAGCACCACAACTTGTGGTCTGTACACTGTCCACCAATTGGTTTTAGACAGCACCACAACCTGTGGTTAGGACACAGGTCCACCTGCTGGCTCTAGTCAGCACCAAAACCTATGATCAGTACACGGTTCACCCACTAGTTCTAATCAGCACTACAACTTGTGCTCTGTACATGGGTTCATCTGCTGGATCTATTCAGCTCCACAACCTGTGCTATGTACACGGGTCCACTGACTGGTTTTAGTCAGCACCACAACCTGTGCTCTGTAAATGGTCTACCTGCTGTCTATATTCAGACTAACAACCTCTAGTCAGTACACAGATACACCTGCTGGCTCTATCAGCACCACAAGCTGTGGTCAGTACATGGTCTACTTGCTGGCTCTAGTCAAAACCACAAACTATGGTCAGTACACGGGTATCCAGCTGGTTCTTTCAGCACCACAACATGTACTCTGTACATGGGTCCACCTGCTTGATCTTTCACACCACAAACTGTTGTCTGTACATGGTCCACGTGCTGGCTCTAGTCAGCACCACAACCTGTGGTCTACTAGGGTACACCTACTGGTTCTAGTTAGCACCACAACCTCTGCTCTGTACATGTGTCCATCTGCTGGTTCTAGTCAGCACCACATCCTGTGGTCTATACACAGTCCACCTGCCTACTCTAGTCAGCAGAACAAGATGTGCTATGTACATGGGACCACCCACTGGTTCTAGTCAGAAACACAACCTGTGCTCTATACATGGATCCCCTGCTGGCTCTACTCAGCAGTGCAAACTGTGGTATGTTCTCTGTACATGGGTACACCTCCTGTTTCTAGTCAGTGCCACAACCTGTGCTCTGTAAAATGGTACAAAGGCTGGCTCTAATCAGCATGACAACCTGTGGGCTGTACATGGTCAACCTCCTAGTTCTAGCCAGCACTACATCCTGTGGACTATTCACTATCCACCTGCTGTCTCTACACAGCCTCACAACCTGTGGTCTGTACATGGTCAGCCTGCTGGCTCTAGTCAGCACCACAACCTGTGGTCTCTACATGGGTCCACTTGCTGGCTCTAGTCAGCAATACAACCTCTGCTCTGTACACGGGTCCATCTATTGATTCTAGTCAGCACCACAATGTCTGCTATGTACATGGATCCCCCTGCTAGCTCTAGTCAGCACATAAATTGTGGTCTGTACATGGTCCACTGATGGCCCTAGTCAGCAACACAACCTGTGGTCTGTACATGGGTCCACTTTCTAGCTCTAGTCAGCACCACAACCTGTGGTCAGTACACGTTCCACATGGTGGCTCTAGGCAGCACAACAATAAGTGGTCAGTACACAGGTACTCCTGCTGGCTCAAGTCAGCACCACAACCTGTGGTCTGTTCACGGTCCACCTGCTGGTTCTAGTCAGGACCAAAACCTGTGGTCACTACACTGTCCACCTGATGACATTAGGCAGCACCACAACTTGAGGTCAGTACATGGGTCTGCCTGCTGGCTCTAGTCAGCACCACAACCTGTGGTCTACTAGGGTCCACCTACTGGTTCTAGTCAGCACCACAAGGCCTGCTCTGTACATGGGTCCATCTGCTGGCTCTAGTGCACACCACAACCTGTGCTCTGTACATGTTACACATGCTGGCTCTAGTCACCACCACAACTTGTGGTCTGTTCACCGTCCACCTACTGGTTCTAGTCAGCACCACAACATGTGATCTATAAATGGTCTCCCTGCTGTCTTTAGTCAGATTAACAACCTCTTGTTAGTACATGTATTCACCTGCTGACTCTATCAGCACCACAAGTTGTGGTCAGTACACAGTCCAACTGCTGGCTGTCATCAACACCACCAACTATGGTCAGTACACGGGTCACCTGCTGCCTCTAGTCTGCACCACAACCTGCACTCTGTACATGGGTCCACCTGCTGGATCTTTCACACCACAACCTGTTGCCTGTACATGGTCCATCTGCTGGCTCTAGTCAGTACCACAACCTGTGGTCTGTACATGCGTCCACCAGCTGCTTCTAGTCAGCACCACAACCTATGGTCAGTACATGGCCCAACTGGTGGCTCTAGAGAGCACAACAATAAGTGATCAGTACACAGGTCCAACTGTAGGCTCTAGTCAGTGCCACAACCTGAGGTCTATTAGGGTCCACCTACTTGTTCTAGTCAGCACCACAACCTGTCATCTGTACACAGTCCACCTGATGGCTTATTCAGCACCACAACCTGGGGTCTGTACATGGGTCCGGCTGCTGGCTCTAGTCAGCACCACAACTTCTGCTTGTGTACGGTTCCACCTACTGATTCTAGTCAACACCACAACATCTGCTCTGCAAATGGGTCCACCTTCTGGCTTAGTCAGCATCAAAACCTGTGGCCTGTACACAAATCCACTTCTGGCTCTATTGAGCACCACAACCTGTGTCACTACACGGTAAACCTGCATCCTCTAATTGGCACCACAACATGTGCTCTGTACATGGGTCCACCTCCTGGTTCTAGAAAGCACCACAATCTGTGGTCTGTACATGGTCAGCCTACTAGTTCTGATCAGCACCACAACCTGTGGACTGAACACTGTACACCTGTTGGCTCTAGTCAGCACCACATGTGGTCAGTACGTTTGTCCACTTGCTGGCTCTAGTCAGCACCACCACCTCTTCTCTGTACATGGGTCCACCTACTGATTCTAGTCAGCACCACAACTTGTGATCAGCACACAGTCCACCTGATGGCTCTAGTCAGCACCACAACCACTGCTTTGTACATGGGTCCATCTACTGATTCTAGTCAGCACCACAACCTCTAACCTGTACACGGTTCCATCTACTGATTCTTGTCAGCACCACAACCTCTAATCTGTACATGGTTGCATCTACTGATTCTTGTCAGCACCACAACATCTGCTATGTATGTGGATCCACCAGCTAGCTCTAGTCAGCACATAATTTGTAGTCTGTACATAGGTCCACTGATGGCTCTAGTCAGCAGCACAATCTGTGTTCTGTACACAGGTCCACTTCCTAGCTCTAGCCAGCACCACAACTGGTGGTCTGTACACTGTCAACATACTGTTTTAGACAGCGCCTCAGGCTGTGGTCAGAACATAGGTCCACCTGCTGGCTATACTTAGCACCACAAACTCTGCTCTGTACATGGGTCCAATTGCTGGCTCTAGTCAGCACCACAACTGATGATCAGTACATGGTTCACCCACTGGTTCTAATCAGCACTACAACCTGTGCTCTATACATGGGGTCCATCTGCTGGCTCTATTCAGCTACACAACCTGTGCTATGTACATGGGTCCACCTCCTGGTTCTAGAAAGCACCACAATCTGTGGTCTGTACATGGTCAGCCTACTAGTTCTGGTCAGCACCACAACCTGTGGTCTGAACACTGTACACCTGTTGGCTCTAGTCAGCACCACAACCAGGGGTTGGACATAGGTCCACCTGCTGATGCACGTCAGCAAGACAACCTCTGATCAGTACTCAGCCCACCTTCTGGTTCAAGTCAGCACCACAACCTGTGGTCAGTACACAGGTCCATCTACTGGTTCTAGTCAGCACCACAACCTGTGGTCAGTACATGGTCCACCTGCTGGCACTAGTCAGAAGCACAAACTGAGCTCTGTACACAGGTTCACCTCCTGGCTCTACTAGCACCACAACCTGTGGTCTGTATACAGGTCCACATGTTGGCTCAAGACAGCACCACAACCCGTGGTCTACATGGATCCAACTACTCGTTCTACTCAGCACCACAACCTATGCTCTGTACATTGTAAACCTACTGGTTCTAGTCAGGACCAACACCTCTGCTGTGTACATGTGTCCACCTGCTGGATAGAGTGAGCACCACAACCTTTCTTCTGTACATGGTACATCTGCTGGTTCTAGTGAGCACCACAACCTTTGGTCTGTAAATGGGTCCACTTGCTGGATCTAGTCAGCACCACAGCCTGTGGACAATACATGCCCACCTACTGGTTTAGTCAGCACCACAAGAATTGATCAGTACACAGATCCACCTGCTAGCCTTAGTCAGCAACTAAACCTGTGCTGTGTACATCGTCCTCCTGCTGGTTCTAGTCAGCAACACAACCTGTGGTCTGTACACAGGTCAAACAGTTGTTTCACATCAGCACCACAACTTGTGATCAGTACATGGTCCACCTACTGGTCTACTCAGCACCATAACGTGTTCTTTATACATGGGTCCACCTGCTGGCTCTATCAGCACCACAACCTTTGATCACTACACTGGTCCACCAGCTTTCTATAGTCAGCACCACGACCTGTAGCCTGTATATTTTCTACCTGCTGTCTTTAGTCAGGACCACAATCTGCTTAATTTGTATGGGTGCACATCCTGGCTCTAGTCAGCACAACAACCTGTGGTCTGTAGATGAGTACACCCACTGGTTCTAGTCAGCACCACAACCTGTGGTCTACACGGGTCCACCTACTGGGTCCAGTCAGCACCACAACCTCTGCTCTGTACATGGGACCTCCTACTAGTGAGCACCACAGCCTGTGCTCTGTTCATGGTACACCTTCTGGTTCTAATCAGAACTACAACCTGGGGTCTGTAAATGGGTCCACCTGCTGGTTCTAGTCAACACCACACCCTGTAGTCAATACACAGTCCATCTACAGGCTCTTGTCAGAACCACAAACTGTGGCCTGTATACGGTCAACCTGCTGGCTCTATTTAGCACCACAACCTTTGGTGCGTACATGGGTGCACATGCTGGTTCGAGTCAGCATCAAAACCTGTGTTCAGTAAAAGTCCACCTACTGTTTGTAGTCAACACCTCCACCTGGGCTCAGGCACAGGTCCATCTATTAGTTCTAGTCAGCCCCCAAACCTGTGGTCAGTACAGAGTCAACATACTGGTCGAGTCAGCAACATAACCTGTGCTTTATTCATGGGCCCTCCTGCTGGCCGTTGTCAGCACACAACTTTTGATCACTACACAGGTCCACCTGCTGGCCATAGTCAGCACCACGAACTCTAGTCGCTACACATTCCACCTGCTGGCTCTAGTTAGGACCCCAATCTGTTGTATGTACATGGCTCCACCACCTGGTTCTAGTCAGCATCACAACCTGTGGTCTATATATGGTCCACCAGCTGGCTCTAGTCAGCACCACAGACTGTGGTCAATACATGGTCCACCTACTAGTTATGGACAGCACCACAACCTGTGGTCAGTACACAGGCCCACCTCCTGGCTCTAGTCAGTGCCACAAGTGGTCTCTAAACAGGTCCACCCTCTGGGTCAAGTCAGCACCACAACTTGTGGTCTGTACAAGGTTCACCTGCTGGTTCTAGTCAGCACGACAATCTGTGGTCAGTACACGGTCCACCTACTGGTTCTAGTCAGCACCACAACCTGTGGTCAATACACGGATCTGCCTGCTCTCTCTAGTTAGCACCACTACATCTGCTCTGTACATAGGTCCAATTCCTGGCTCTATTCAGTATCACAATCTGTGGTCTGTACATGGTTCACCTGCTGGCTATAGTCAGCACCACCACCTGTGGTCAGTATATGGTATACCTATTGGTTCTAGTCAGCAACAAAGCATGTGCTCTGTATATGGGTCCACCTGCTGGCTCTAGTGAGCACCAAAACCTATGGTCTCTACACGGGTCCACCTGCTGGCTCTAGTCAGCACCACAAAATGTGCTCTGTACATGGTCCACCTGAATGCTCTACTCAGCACCACAACCTGTTATCAATACATGGTTCACCTACTCATTCTAAACAGCATCACAACTTGTACTCTGTACATGGGTCCATCTGCTGGCTGTAGTGAAAACCACAACCTCTGCTCTGTACCTGGGTCCACCTACTGGTTCTAATCAGCACCAGAAACTGTGGTCTGTACACGGTAAACCTGCTGTCTCTAGTCAGACTCACAACCTGTCGTCAGTACATGGGTCCACCTGCTGGCTCTACTCAGCACCACAACCTGTGGTCTGCACACAGTCCTGCTGCTGGCGCTAGTCAGCACCACAACCAGTGTTCTGTAAACAGGTCCACATGCTGTTTCACGTCAGCACCTCAACTTGTGGTCTGTACACAGATCAACCTGCTCACTATAGTCAATACAACAACTCTGCTCTGTACATGGGTCCATCTACTGATTCTAGTCAGCACCAAAATGTCTGCTCTATACATGGGTCCACCTTCTGGCTCTCTCAGCACCACCTCCTGTGGTTTGTACACAAGTCCACCTCCTGGCTCTAGTCACCACCACAGCCTGTGGTCCGTACACATGTCCACCTGCTGGTTCTAGTCAGCAGCACAAACTATGGTCTCTACAGGGGCCCACCTGCCGATTCCAGTCAGTACCAAAGTCTGTGGTCAGTACAAGGTCCACTTGTTCTAGTCAATACCGCATCCTGTAGTCAGTATACGGGTCCACCTGCTGGTTTTAACAGCACCACAACCAGTGGTCTGTACACAATCCACTTGTCTCTAGTCAGCAAGACAAATTGTGGTCTGTATATGGGCCCACCTGCTGGCTTCTGTCAGCACCACAACATGTGGTCTGTACATGGGTCCACCTCCTGTCTCTACACAGCACCAAAATCTGTGGTCTGTACATGTGTCCACCTGCTGGTTCTAATAAGCACCACAACCTGTGGTCACTACATGGGTCCAGCTATTGGCTCTAGTCATCACCTAAACCTGTGCTGTGTACATGGTCCACCTGCTGGTTCTTGTCAGGACACCAACCTCTGGCCTGTACAGAGTCAATGTGCTGGCTCTAGTCACCATCACAACCAGTGGTCAGTACATGATCTGCATACTTCTTCTAGTCAGCATCACTACCTGTGGTCACTACACAGGTCTGCCTGGTGGTTTTAGTCAGCACTACAAATTGTGGTCTGTACATGGTCCCCCTGCTAGTCCTAGTCACCACCACAAGCTGTGTTCTTTACATGGGTCCGTCTGCTGGCTCTAGTCAGCACCACAACTTCAGACCTGTACATGGGTCTACTTTCTGGTTCTAGTCAGCCCCCAACATCTGCTCTGTACATGGGTCAACCTGCTGGCTGCAGTCAGCACCTTAACCTGTTGTCTACACGGTTTGCCCTGCAGGCTCTAGTCAACACCACAATCAGTGGTCAGTACACAGGTCCACCTACTGGCTCCAGTCAGCCCCACAACCCCTGGTCTGTACACGGGTCCACTTGCTGGCTCTAGTCAGCACCACATCCTGTAGTCTGTACCCCCTCCAACTGCTGGCTGTAGATAGCACCACAATCTGTGGTATTTACCAGGGCCCACCTGCTCTTTCTAGTCAGCCCCACTATCTGTGGTCACTACAAGGTTCACCTCCTTGTTCTCATCATCATCACAACCTGTGGTCTGTTCAGCGTCCACCTCCTGGCCCTTGTCAGCACCACAACCTGTACTCTGTACTTTGGTCCACCTGCTGATTCTAGTCAGCACCACAGCCTGTTGCAAATACATGGTCCACCTACTGGTTCTTGTCAACACCACAACCTGTGCTCAGTACAAGGGTCCACCTGCTGGCCCTAGTCAGAACCACAACTTGTGCTGTGTACATGGTCTACCTGCTGGCTCTAGTCAGCACCACAACCTGTGGTCAATACATGGCCCACCTACTGATTCAACTCAGCACCACAATATGTAGTCAGTACAGATGTCCACCTGCTGGTTCTAGTCAGCACCACAACCTGTGGTCAGTACATGATCCACCCAATGGCTCTAGTCAGTACCACAATCTGTGCTCTGTACATGGTATACCTAATGGTTCTAGTCAGGACCACAACCCCTGCTCTGAACTTGGGTCCACCTGCCAGTTGTAGTGAGCACCACAACTTGTACTCTGTACATGAAATACCTGCTGGTTCTAGTCAACACCACAAACTGTGGTCTGTAAATGGGTCCAATTGCTGGTCCTAGTCAGCACCACAGCCTGTGATCAATACAGGGTCCATCCACTGGTTCTACTCAGCACCACAACCAGTGGTCAACACACGGGTCCACCAACTGGCTCTAGTCAGGACCACAACCAGTGGTCTGTACATGGGTCCACCTGCTGTTTCACGTCAGCACCACAACCTCTGGTCAGTCCATGGTCCACCTATTGTTTCTAGTGAACACCACAACCTGTGGTCAGTACAGAGGCCCACGTGCTGATTCTACTCAACACCACAACCTTTAGTCTATACACAGTCCCTGGCTGGTTCTAGTCAGCACCACAACCTGTGGTTGGTACAAGGTCCACCTGATGGCTCTAGTCAGCACCATGAACAGTGGTCAGTACACGGTCCACCTGCTGGTTTTAGTCAGCAACTCAACCTATGATCTGTACACAGTCCACCTGCTGGCTCTAGTCAGCACCACACCTGTGGTCAGTACACTGGTCTGTCTGCTGGTTCTAGTCACCACCACAACCTCTGCTCTGTACATGGGTCCACCTACTGATTCTAGTCAGCATCACAAAGTCTACTCTGTATATGTGTCCCCTGCTGGCTCAAGTCAGCACCACAATCTGTGGTAGGTACATGGCTCTACCTGCTAGATCTAATCAGCACCTCAACCTATGGTCTGTACACAGGTCCAAATACTGACTCTGTCAGCACCAAAACATGTGGTCTGTACATGGTCCACCTACTGGCCCCAGAGAGCACCACAACCTGTGCTCAGTACACAGGTCCACCTGCTGCCTCTAGTCAGCATAACAACCTGTGGTCTACACGGGTCCACCTACTAGTTCTAGTCAGCACCACAACCACTCTTATGTACATGGGTCCACCTGCTGGGTATAGTTAGCCCTAAAAACTGTGCTCTGTACATGGAACCTACTGGTTCTACTCAGCAACACAACCCGTGACTTTACACAGTCCACCAGCTGGCTCTATTCATCACCACAACCTGTGCTGTGTACATGGTCACCTGCTGGTACCAGTCACCTCCAAAAGCTGTGATCTGTACATGGTCTCTTAGTTGGCACAGTCGGCACCACAACGTGTGGTCTGTCCATGGGTCCACCTCAGGTCAGCACAACAAACTGTGAAAGAACACTGTCCACTGACTGGGTTCTAGTCAGCACCACAACTAGTGGTCAGTACACAGATCCACCTGCTGTTTCTAGTCAGCACCATAACCTGTGGTCTGTAAATGGTCCACCTGCTGGTTCTTGTCAGCACCACAATCTGTGGTCTTTTACGGCCCACCTGCTGGTTCTAATCAGCACCACAACCTGTGGTCAGTACACAGGTCCACCTGCTGTCTCTTGTCAGCACACCAGATGTGGTCTCCATAGGGTCCACCTGCTGGTTCTAGTCAGCACCACAACCTGTGGTCTACATGGGTCCACCTGCTGACTCTAGTCAGCACAACAACCTGAGGTCAATACATGGGTCAGTCTGCTGGTTCTATCAGCCCCAAAACTTGTAGTCAGTACAAGAGTCCAGCTACTGGCTCTAGGCAGCAGCAAAACCTGTGGTTAGTACACAGGTCCACCTGTTGGCTCTAGTCAGCACCACAACCTGTGGTCACTACACGGTCCACCTACTCATTTTAGTCAGCACCACAATCTGTGATCAGTACATGTGTCCACCTGCCTGCTCTAGTCAGCACCACAACCTGTAGTCAATTCATGGGTCACCCTGCTGGTTCTATCACCACCACAACTTGTGTTCTACATGTGTCCACCTGCTGGATCTAGCCAGCCCCACAGCCTGTGACCAGTACATGGTCCACCTGCTGTTTCTAGTCAGCACCACAACCTGTGGTCATACACGGTCCACCTGCTGGCTCTAGTCAGCACCACAACCAGTGGTCAGTACATGGGCCCATCTGCTCATTCTATCAGCACCAAAACCTGTGCTCTGTACATGGTCCACCTGTTAGTACTAGTCACCACCACAACATGTAGTCTGTATACGGCCCACCTGCTTGCTCCTGTCAGCACCACAACCTGAACTCTTTATATGGGTCCACCTCCTGGTTCTAGCCAGCACCACAACCTGTGATCTGTATACAGGTCCACCTGCAGGTGCTAGTAAGCAACACAACCTGTGGTCTGTACACAGTCCACCTGCATCCTTTAGTAAGAATCACAACCTGTGCTCTGTAAATGGGTCCACCTGCTCTTCTAGTAAGCGCTGCAACCTGTGGTCAATACACAGTCCAGTTGCTGGCTCCAGACAACACCAAACCCTGTGGTCAGTACATGGGTCCACCTGCTGGATCTAGTCAGCACCACAACCTGTGGTCTACACGTGTCCACCTACTGTTTCTAGTCTGCACAACTTCTGCTCTGTACATGGTTTCACCTGCTGATTCTATTGAGAAACACACTGCTCTGTACATGGTTCACCTGCTGGTTCTGGTCAGTACCACAACCTGTGGTCTGTACATGGCACATCTGAAAGCTCTAGTCAGCACCCCAACCTGTGGTCTGAACATGGTACCTGTTGTCTCAAGTCAAACTCAGAACCTGTGATCAGTACACGGACCCACCTGTTGGCTCTAGTTATCAACACAATGTGTGGTCTAGATGGGACCACCTTCTGGCTCTAGTCAACACCAAAAACTGTGGTCAGTTGATGGATCCATCTGCTGGTTCTATCAGCACCACAACCTGTGCTCTGTACACGGGTCCATTTTCTGGCTCTAGTCAGCACCACAATCTGTGGTCTGTACATAGTCCACTTGCTGGCTATAGTCAGCACCAGGACCTCTTGTCTACATGGGTCCACCTACTGGTTCTAGTCAGCACCACACACTCTGCTCTGTACATAGTTCCAATTGCTGGTTCTAGAGAGCACCACAACCTGCGTTCTGTACATTGTCCACCTGTTGGTTCTAATCACCACCACAACCTGTGCCCTTTACATAGGTCCACCTGCTGGTTTTAGTCAGCACCAGAACCTGTGGTCTGTACACAGGTCTACATGCAGTCTCTAGTCAGCACCACAAACTGTGCTCTACACATGATCCACCTGCTTACTCTAGTCAGCACCACAACATGTGATCAGTACACGGTCCATCTACTGACTCTAATCAGCAACACAACCTGTGGAGTATACACGGTCCACCTGCAGTCTCAAGTCAAACTCACAACCTGTGGTCCATACACGGATCCACCTGCTGGGTCTAGTCAGCACTAAAACCTGTGGTCTACATGGGTCCACCTGCTGGCTCTAGTCAGCACCACAACCTGTGGTCTGTACACGGGTCAACCTGCCTGATCTAGTCAGCACCACATCCTGTGACCAGTACACGGGACCACTTGCTGGACCTATCAGCACCATAATCTGTGGATGGAACATGCTCCCCATGTTAGCACTAGTCAGCACCACAACCTATGGTCAGTACACATTCCACCTGATGGCTCTAGACAGCAGCACAACCTGTTGTCAGTACACGGGTCTACCTTCTGGCTCTAGTCAGCACGACAACCTGTGGTCTCCAAGCGTCCACCTACTGGTTCTAGTCCACACCACAAACTCTGCTCTGTACACGGGTCTCCCTGCTGGCTCTAGTCAGCCCCACTACCTGTGTTCAGTACATGGTTCACATACTGGTTCTAGTCAACACCATATCCTGTGGTCTGTGTATGGTCTACCCCCTGGCTCTAGTCAGCACCACAGCCTGTGGTCTTACACAGGTCCACCTGCTGGTTCTAATCAGCACCACAACCTCTGCTTGGTACATGGTCCACTTGCTAGCTCTATAAAGCACCACAACTTGTAGTCACTACAAGGGTCCATCTGCTGGCTCTAGACAGGACAACAACCAGTGGTCTACACAGATCCAACTACTGTTTCCAGTCAGCACCACAACTTCTGCACTGTACATTGGTCCACATGCTTGCTCTAGTCAGCACCGCAACAGGTGCTTAGTGCATGGTACCCCTGTTGGCTCTACTCAGCACCACAATCTGTGCTCTGAACATGCATCCACCTTCTGGTTCTAGTGAGTACCACACCCTGTGCTCTGTACATTGTATACCTGCTGGTACTAGTCAGAAAAACATATGGCCTGTACAAGGGTCCACCTGATGGCTCTAGACAGCACGAAGATCTGTGGTCTGAACACAGGTCCCACTGATATTTCTAGTAAGTACCACAACCTGTGGTCTGTACATGGACCACCTGTTGGCTCTAGTCACCACCACAAACTGTGGTCAGTACACGGTCCACATACTGGTTCTAGGCTGCACCACAACCTCTGCTTTGTACAAGGGTCCACCTAATGGCTCTAGTCAGCACCACAAACTAACTTCTGTAGACAGGTCCACCTGCAGGCTTGAATCGCCACCATAAATTGTGCTCTGTACACAATCCACCTGCTGGCTCTAGTCAGCACCACAACCTGTGCTTTGTACATGGGTCCAGCTGCTCATTCTAGTCACACTCACAACCTGTGGTCAGTATACCATCCATCTGCTGGCTCTATTCAGCACCACAACCTGTGGTCTACATGGGTCTACAAGCTGGCTCTAGTCAACACAACAACCTGATTTCAGTACAAGGGTCAACCTGCTGGTTCTATCAGCACCACAACCTGTTCTCTGTACAATGTTCACCTGCTGGCTCTCATCAGCACAACCTGTGGTCAACATGGGTCCACAAGCTGGCTCTAGTCAACACCACAACCTCTTTTCAATACTCGGGTCCACAGCTGTTTCTATCAGCACCACAATCTCTTCTCTGTACACATGTCCAACTGCTGCCTCTAGTCAGCACCACAACCTCTTGCCTACATGGGTCCACCTACTGGTTCTAGTCAGCACCACAAACCCTGCTCTGTTCATAGTACCACCTGCTGGCTCTAGTGAGCACCACAATCTGTGCACTGTACATTGCCCACCTGTTATTACTAGTCACCAGCCCAAACTGTGATCTGTACACGGTCCACCTGCTGGCTCTAGTCAGCACCACAACCTATGGTCTACGCAGGTCCACCTGCTGGCTTGAGCCAACACAACAAACTGTGGTCAGTACATGGGTCCACCTGCTGGTTCTATCAACACCACAACTGTGCTCTGTACATGGATCCACCTGCTGCCTCTAGTCAGCACCACACCCTGTGGTCAGTATACATCCACCCTCTGGATTTAGTCAGCACCTCAACTGTGGTCAGTACATGATCCACCTAATGGTTTTAGTCAGCACCACATCCTGTAGTCAGTAAAGGGAGCCACCTGCTTGATCTACCAGCACCACCACCCATGGACTGTACACACTCCCCCTGCTGGCTCTAGTCAGCACCACAAACAGTGGTCTGTTCATGGGTCCACCAGTTGGTTCTAGTAAGCACCACAAAGTGTGGTCAGTACATGCTCCACCTGATGGCTCCAGACAGCACCACAACCTGTGATCAGTACACGGGTCTACATACTAGCTCTGGTCAGCACCACAACCTGTGGTCCACACGGGTCCACCTCCTAGTTCTAGTCCACACCACAACTCTGCCCTGTATATGGATCCACCTGCTGGTTCTAGTGAGCACCACAATCTGTGCTCAGTACATTGTTCACCTATTGGTTCTGGTCAGCACAATAACCTGTGGTCTGTACAAGTTCTACCTGCTGGCTCTAGTCAACACTACAACCTATTTTCAGTACAAGGGTCCACCTGCTGGTTCCATCAGAACCACAACCTTTTCTCTGTACACAGGTCCACCTGCTGGTTCTATCAACACCACAACCTGTGCTCTGTACATGGATCCACCTGCTGCCTCTAGACAGCACCACATCATGTGGTCACTACAGGGATTCATCTGCTGGCTCTAATTAGCACAACAACCTGTGGTCTACACAGGTCCAACTACTGGTTCCCGTCAGCACCACAACCTCTGCGCTGTACATGGTTCCACATGCTTGCTCTAGTCTGCACCACAACCTGTGCCCAATACATGTTACATGTATTGGTTCTACTCAGCACCACAATTTCTGCTCTGTACATGGGTCCACCTGCTTGTTCTAGTGAGCACTACCACTTGGGCTCTGTACATGGTACACCTGCTGGTCTAGTCAGCACCATATGTGGTATGTAAATGGGTGCACCTGCTGGCTATAGACAGCACTAAAATCTGTGGTCTGTACACGAGTCCACCTGATGGCCCTAGTAAGTACCAACCAGTGGTCTGTGCATGCTCCACACGCTGGCTCTAGTCACCACCACAACCTGTGGTTAGTACACGGTCCACCTACTGGTTCTAGGCTTCACCACAACCTCTACTCTGTACAAGGGTCCACCTGCTGGCTCTAGTCAGCACCACAAACTGAGGTCTATAGACGGGTCCACCTGCATGCTCGAATCTGCACCACAAACTGTGATCTGTACATGAACCACCTGTTGGCTCTAGTCAGCACAACAAACTGTGATCTGTACACAGTCCACCTACTGGTTCTAATCAGTGCCACAACCTGTGCTTTGTACATGTGCCCACCTGCTCATTCTAGTCAAACTCACAAACTTTTGTGAGTACATGGATCCACCTGCTGGGTTAATGAGCACAACAACCTGTGGTCGGTACATGGTCCACCTGCTAGCTCTATTCAGCACCACAACCTGTGATCTACATGAGTCCACATGCTGGCTCTAGTCAACACCACAACCTCTTTTCAGTACACGGGTCTACCCACTGGTTCTATCAGCACCACAACCTATTCTCTGTACATATGTTCACCTGCTGGCTCTAGTCAACAAAATAACCTCTGGTCAGTACATGGTCAAACTGATGGTTCTAGTCAGAAGACCAAACTGTGGTTGTACAGGGGCCAACCTGCTGATTCTAGTTAGCACCACATCCTGTGGTGAGTACACAGCCCAGCTAAATGTTCTAGTAAACACCGCCTACTGTGGTCAGTACACAGGTACACCTGATTCTTCTATAATCACCACAACCTGTGCTCTGTACACGGGTCCATTTTCTGGCTCTAGTCAGCACCACAACCTGTGTTCAGTACACGAGTCCCCCTGCCGGTTCTAGTCAGCACCACAACCTGTGGTCTGTACATGGTCCACTTTCTGACTCTTGTCAGAGACACAAACTGGTCTCTACATAGGCCCACCTGCTGGCTATAGTCAGCACCACAACCTCTCTTCTACATGGGTCCACATACTGGTTCTAGTCATCACCACAAACTTTGCTCTGTACATAGTTCCACCTGCTGGTTCTAGTCAACACAAAAACCTGTGGTCTGTATACAGGTCCACCTGCAGGCTCTAGTCAGCACCACAACCTGTGGTCTGTATTCAGTCCACCTGCATCCTTTAGTCAGCACCACAATCTGTGCTCTGTAAATGGGTCCATCTGCTGGTTCTAGTAAGTACAACCTGTGGTCAATACACAGTCTACCTGCTGGCTCTGATGACACCAAAACCTGTGGTCAGTACACAGGTCCACCTGCTGGATATAGTCAGCACCACAACCTGTTATCTACACGGGTCCACCTACTGGTTCTGGTTTGCACAACATCTGCTCTATACATGGTTCCACCTGCTGGTTTTATTGAACACCACACCCTGTGCTCTGTACATGGTACACCTGCTGGTTCTAGTCAGTACCACAACCTGTGGTCTGTACACGGTCCACATGTTGGCTCTAGTCTGCACCACCTCCTCCTCTCTGTACATGGGTCCACTGCTGATTCTATTCTGCATGATAGCATGTGGCCAATACAAAGTCCAACTAGTCACTACTACAACCTGTGGTCATTACACGGGTCCACCTGCTGTCTCTAGTCAACACCACAACCTGCGTGGTGTACATGGTATCCCTGCTGATTCTAATTAGCACCACAACCTTTTGTCTGTATGTGGACCACCTGCTGTCTCTAGTCAGACTCACAACCCATGGTCAGTATACAGAACCACCTGCTGTGTCTATCAGCAACACTACCTGCGGTCAGTACACAGGTCCATCTGCTGTTTCTAGTCAGCACCACAGCCTGTGGCCTGTACACAGTCCACCTTCTGCTCTAGCCAGCAAAATAACCTGCGGTCTGTACACGGGTGCACCAGCTGGTTCTAGTCAGCATGACAACCTGTGTTCAGTACATGCCCCACCTACTGGCCCTAGTCAGCACCAAAACCTGTGGTCAATACATGGGTCCTCCAGCCAGATCTATTCAGAACAACCTGTTGTCTACAAGAGTCCAACTACTGGTTGAATTCAGCACCAAAGCTTCTGCTCTGTATATAGGTCCACCTCCTGATTCTAGTCAGCACCGCAACCTGTACTCTGTACATAGTACACCTGCTGGTTCTCTTCAGCACCACAAACTGTGGTCTGTACACAGGTCCACCTGCTAATATTAGTCAGCACCACAGGCTGTGGTCAATACAAGGTCCACCTACTGTTTCTAGTCACCACCACAACATGCGGTCAGTACATAGGTCCACCTGCTTGCTCTTTTCAACACAACAACCTGTGGTCTGTACACGGTCCACCTACTGGTTCTAGTCATCACCACAACCTGTGCTCTGTACATGGTGCCACATGCTGTCTCTAGTCAGCACGACAACCTGTGATCAGTGCATGGTCCACCAACTGGTTCCAATCAGCAACACAACCTGTGCTCTGTACTTGGGTCCACCTGCTGACTCTAGTCAGCAGAACAACCTGTGCTGTATACACAGGTCCACCTCCTGGATCTGGTCAACACCACAATGTGGTCTGTACACAGTCCACCTGTTGCCTCTAGTCAGACTCACAACCTGTGGTCAGCACAGAGATCCACCTGCTGGATCTATCAGCAAAATAACCCATGGTCAGCACATGGGACCCTGCTAGCACTATCAGCACCACAACCTATGGTCTCTACACGGTCTACATGCTGGCCCTAGTCAGCACCAACACCTGTGGTCAGTACATGGGTCCTCCAACCAGATCTATTCAGAACAACCTGTTGTTTACACAAGCCCAACTACTGGTTCTTGTCAGCACCAAAACCTCTGCTCTGCACATGGGTCCACCACCTGATTCTAGTCAGTACCATAACCTGTATTCTGTACATGGTACACCTGCTGGTTCTCTTCAGCTCCACAACCTGTGGTCTGTGCAAGGTCCACCTGCTGGCTCTAGTCAGCACCAGAACCTGTGCTCTATATATGGGTCCACCTCTTGGGTCTAGTAAGCACCACAACCTGTGGTGTATATGGTCCACCTGCTGGCTCTATGCAGTACCAAAACCTGTGGTCTACAAGAGTCCACCTGCTGGCTCTAGTCAGCACCACAACTTGTGTTCATTACATGGTTTACCTACTGGTTTTAATCAGCTCCACCACCTGACCCCTCTACATGGGTCCACCTGTTGGCTCTAGGAAGCACCATAACCTGTGCTCTGTATGTAGGTCTGCAGGTCGACACAGGACCACCTGCTGGTTCTAATCAAAACCACAATCAGTGATCTGTACCTGATCCACCTGCTGTCTCTAGTCAGACTCACAACATGTGGTCAGTACATGGATCCACCAGCTGCCTCTATCAGCACCATAATCTGTGGTCAGTACACAGTCCACTTGCTGGCTCTGGTCAACACAACCTGTGATCTACACAATCCACCTTCTGGCACTAGCCAACACAACAAATTTTGGTCAGTACACAGGTCCACCAGCTGGATGTATCAGCATCACAACCTATGCTTTGTTCCTAGGTCCACCTGCTGGCTCTAGTCAGCACCACAACCTGTGGAATGTACACATAGTCCACATGCTGGTTGTAGTCAGCTCCATGACCTGTGGTCACTACATGGTCCACCTACTGATTCTAGTCAGCACCACCTCTTGTGGTCAGTACATGGGGTCAACTCCTGTCTCTCTCAGCAACACAACCTGTGTTCACTACACAGACCACATGCTCTCTCTAGTCAGACTCACAACCTGCGATCAGTACATGTATCCATGTGCTAGGTCTATCAGCACCAGTGGTCAGTACACGGACCACCTGCTGGCTGTAGTTGGCAACAAAACCTGTGGTCTACTTAGGTCCACCTGCTCACTCTAGTGAACACAACAACCTGTGCTCAGTACACGTGTCTACCTGCTGGTTTTAGTCAGTAGCACATCCTGTGGTCTGTGCACTCTCCACTTGCTGGCTCTAGTCAGCACAACAAACTGTGGTCTCTACACGGGCTAACCTGCTGGTTCTAGTCAGCACCACAACCTGTGGTCAGTACACTGTCCACCTACTGGTTCTAAGTAACACCATATCTTGTGGTCAGTACATGGGGGGACCTGCTGTCTCTATCAATACCACAACCTGTATTCTGTACATGGGCCCACCTGCTGGATATAGTCAGCATCACAACGTCTCTTCTACACAGGTCCACCTAATGGTTCTAGTCATCACCACAAACTCGGCTCTATACAAAGTTCCATCTGCTGGTTCTAATGAGCACTACAACCTGTGCTCTGTAAATGGGTCCACCTGCTGGTTCTAGTAAGCACCACAACCTGTGGTCAAAACATGATCCACCCGCTGGCTCTGATGACACCAAATCCTGTGGTCAGTACACGGGTCCACCTCCTGGATTTAGTCAGCACCACAACCTGTGGTCTACAAGGGACCACCTACTCATTCTAGTCTGCACCTATACATGATTCATCCTGCTGGTTTTATTGAGCACCACACCCTGTACTCTGTACATGGTACACCTGCTGGTTCTAGTCAGTCCCACAACCCGTGGTCTGTATACGGTCCACCTGTTGGCACTAGCCCACACCACCTTCGGTTGTCTGTACATGGGTCCACCGCTGGTTTTAGTCTGCATGACAGCCTGTGGTCAATACAAGGTTAAACTACTGTTTCTAGTCACCACCACAACCTCTGGTCAGTACACGGGTCCACCTGCTGTCTCTATTCAAAACCACAACCTGTGCAGCGTACATGGTCCTTCTGCTGAATCTAGTCAGCACCACAACCTATGGTCTGTACACAGACCATCTGCTGTCTTTAGTCAGACTCACAACCTGTGGTCAGTACACGGATCTACCCGATGGGTCTATCAGTAACACTACCTGTGATCTGTACATGGTTCCACCAGCTGGCCCTACTCAGGACAACAACCTGTGGTCAGTACATGGGTCCACCTGCTGGTTCTAGTCTGCACCACAACCTGTGCTCTGTACACAGGTCCACCTGCTGGTTCTAGTCAGTACTATAACCTGTGGTCTGCACACGGTGCACCTGCTATCTCAAGTCAAACTCAGAACCTGTGGTCAGTAGAAAAATTCACCTGCTGAATCTAGAGAGCTCCAAAACCTTAGGTCAGTACATGGTCCACCTGCTGGCTCTAGTCACCACCACAACCTGTGGTCTATACAGTTCAGTGCTGGCTCTAGCCAACATGACAACCTGTGGTCAGTACATGGGTTCACCTGCTGGTACTATCAGTACCACAACCTGTGCTCTGTACAAGGGTCCACCTGCTGGCTCTAGTCAGCACCACAACCTGTGGTCAGTACACAGGTCCACCTGCTGGATCTAGTCAGCACCACAAACTATGGTCTGTACATGGTCCACCTGCTGTCTGTATTCAGCATCACATCCTGTGGTCAGTACAGGGGGCCACCTGCTGGATCTATCAGTACCACCACCTGTGGACTGTACACACTCCCCGTGCTGGCTCTAGTGAGCACTACAACCTCTGGTCAGTACATGATCCACTTGCTAGCTCTAGACAGCACCACAACCTGTGGTCACTAGAAGGGTCCATCTGCTGGCTCTAGTCAGCACAACCCGTGGTCTACATGGGTCCAACTACTGGTTCCAGTCAACACCACAACCTCTGTTCTGTACATGGGTCCACATGCTTGATCTAGTCTGCACCACAACCTGTGCTCCAATTCTTTGTACATCTATTGGTTCTACTCAGCACCACAAACTCTGCTCTGTATATGGGTCCACCTGCTGGTTCTAGTGAGCACTGCAACCAGGGCTCTGTACATGATACACCTGATGTCCTAGTCAGTACCACATGTAGTCTGTGCATGGGTCCACCTGCTGGCTCTAGACTGCACCAAAATCTCTGGTCTATACATGGTCTACCTGATGGTCCTATTAAGTGCCACAACCTGTGGTCTGTACACAGCCCACCAGCTGGCCCTACTCAGGACAACAACCTGTGATCAGTACATGGTCCACCTACTGGTTCTAGGCTGCACCACAACCTCTCCTCTGTACAAGGATCCACCTACTGGCTCTAGTCAGCACCACAAACTGAGATCTGTAGATGGGTCCACCTGCAGGCTCAAATCAGCACCACAAACTGTGCTCTGTACACAATCCACATGCTGGCTCTAGTCACACCACAATCTGTGATCTGTACATGGTCCACTATTATTCTAATCAGCAACACAACCTGTGCTTTGTACATGGGTCCACCTGCTCAATCTAGTCACACTAGCAACCTTTGGGGAATACACGGATCCACCTGCTGGGTTAATCAGCACAACCACCTGTGGTCAGTACATGGTCCACCTGCTGGCTCTATGCAGTACCAAAACCTGTGGTCTACAAGAGTCCACATGTTGGCTCTAGCCAACACCACAACTTGTTTTCAGCACACGGGCCCATCTACTGGTTCTATCAGCACCACAACAACCTTTCTTTGTACATATGTCCACGTGCTGGCTCTAGTCACCACCACAACCTGTGATCAGTACTGGAATCCAATTCCTTGTTCTAGTCAGCACCACAACCTGTGGTCTGTACATAGTCTACTTGCTGACTTTTATCAGCAGCACAAATTGTGGTCCGTACGTGGGCCCACCTGCTGGCTATAGTCAGCACCACAAACTGAGGTCTGTGGATGGGTCCATGTGCAGGCTCGAATCAGCACCACAAACAGTGCTCTGTACACAATCCAACTGCTGGCTCTAGTCACACAACAACCTGTGATCTGTACATGGTCCACCTACTGTTCTAATCAGCACACAACCTGTGCTTTGTACATGGACCCACCTGCTCATTCTAGTCACACTCACAACCTTTGGGCAGTACACAGATCCACCTGCAGGGTTTAACAACACAACAATCTGTGGTCAGTACATGGTCCACCTGCTGGTTCTAGTCAGCAACACAAACTATGGTTTGTACACGGTCCACTTGCTGGCTCTAGCCAGCACCACACACTGTGGTGTGTAGACAGGCCCACCAGCTGGTTCAAGTGAGCACCACAACATGTGGTCAGTACACGGTCCACATACTGTTTCTAGTCAGCACCACATCCTTCAGTCAGTACACGGGTCTACTTGCTGGGTTCATCAACACAACAAACTATGGTCTGTACATGGTCCACCTGCTGGCTCTAGCCAGCACCACAACCTGTAGACTGTACATAGGTCCACCAGCTGATTCTAGTGAGCACCACAAATTCTGCTCAGTACATGGTCCACCTGCTTGCTTTAGACAGCACCACAACCTGTGGTCTGTTCACGGGTCCACCTGCTGGATCTAGTCAGCACCAAAACCGGTTGTCTACATGATTCCACCTACAGGGCATGTCTGAACCACAACCTCTGTGCTGTACATGGTTCCACCTGCTGTTTCTAGTGAGCACCACACCCTGTACTCTTTACATGGTACAACTGCTGGTTCTAGTCAGCACCACAACTTGTGATCAGTACACGGTTTACCTATTGGTTTTAATCAGCTCCAAAACATGTGCCCTGTAGCTGGGTCCACCTGCTGGCTCTAGTCAGCACCAGAACCAGTGCTCTGTACACGGTCCACCTGCTCTCTCTAGTCAGACTCACATTTTGTCAGTACATGGATCCATCTGCTTCCTTTATCAGCACCACAACCTGTGGTCAGAACACGGTCCACTTGCTGGCTCTCATCAACACCACAACTTGTGGTCAATGCAGGTTCACCTTCTGGCACTCACCAGCACCACAAAGTTTGGTCAGTACATGGGTCCACCTGCTGGATTGATCAGCATCACAACCTATGCTCTGTACATGGGTACATCTAGTGGTACTAGTCAGCACCACAACCTGTGCTCTGTACACGGTCCATCTCCTGGCTCTAGTCATTACCACACACTGTGGTCAGTATACCGGCCCACCTGATGGTTGCAGTCAGCTACACAACCTGTTGTCAGTACATGGTCCACCTTGATTCTAGTCAGTACCACATCTTGTGGTCAGTACATGGGGCCACCTCCTTGCTCTCTCAGCACCACAACCTGTGGTCTGTACATGGTTTACCTGCTGGATATATCAGTACCACAACTTGTGGTCAGTACACGAGTCCACCTGCTGTCTCTACTCAACACCAAATGCTGTTGTCATTACACAGGGCCACCTACTGGATCTATCAGCACCCCTAGCCATGGACTGTACACACTCCCTGTGCTGGCTCTAGTCACCACCACAACCTGTGATCAGTACACGGTCCACCTACTGGTTCTAGGCTGCACCGCAACCTCTGCTCTGTACAAGGGTCCACCTGCTGGCTCTAGTCAGCACCACAAACTGAGGTCTGTGGATGGGTCCATGTGCAGGCTTGAATCAGCACCACAAACAGTGCTCTGAACACAATCCAACTGCTGGCTCTAGTCACACAACAACCTATGATCTGTACACGGTCCACCTACTGTTCTAATCAGCACACAACCTGTGCTTTGTACATGGATCCACCTGCTCATTCTAGTCACACTCACAAACTTTGGGCAGTACACAGATCCACCTGCTGGGTTTAACAGCACAACAACCTGTGGTCAGTACACAGTCCACCTGCTGGCTCTATTCAGCACCACACCTGTGGTCTACACGAGTCTACATACTGTCTCTAGTCAACACCACAACCTGTTTTCAGTACATGGATCCACCTGCTGGCTCTATCAGCACCACAACCTGTTCTCTGTACACGTGTCCACCTGCTGAATCTAGTCAGCACCACAACCTGTTGTCAGTACATGGTCCACCTGCTGGTTCTAGTCAGCAACACAAACTATGGTCTGTACAGGGGCCCACTTGCTGATTCTAATTAGCACCACAACCTGTGGTCAGTACACGGTCCAGCTACTGGTTGTAGCCAAAACCTCATAATGTGGTCAGTACACCGATCTACCTGGTTGTTCTATCAGTACCATAACCTGTGCTCTGTACATGGGTCCACCTTCTGGCTCTAGTCAGCACCACAACCTGTGGTCTGTACATGGTCTACTTGCTGACTTTAGTCAGCAGCATAAACTGTGGTCTTTACATGGGACCAATTGCTGGCTATAATCAGCACCACAAACTCTTCTACATGGGTCTACCTCCTGGTTCTAGTCATCACCACAAACTCTGCTCTGTACATAGTTCCACCTGCTTGTTCTAGTGAGCACTACAACCTGTGCTCTGCACATTGTCCACCTGTTGGTTCTTGTCACAACCACAACATGGGGTCTGTACACATTCCACATGCTGGCTCTAGTCAGCACCACAATCTGTGGTCTGAATACAGGTCCACCTGCAGGTCTAGTCACCAGCACAACTTGCGGTCTGTACAGGGACCACCTGCATCCTTTATTCAGCACCACAAACTGTGCTCTGTAAATGGGTCCACCTGTTGGTTCTAGTCAGCACCACAGCCTGTGGTCTATATACAGATCCACCTGCATGCTCTAGTCAGCACCACAACCTGTGTTCTGTATACAGTCCACCTGCAAACTTTAGTCAGCAACACAACCTGTGGTCTACATGGGTCTACCTACTCATTCTAGTCTGCACAACAACCTGTGCTCTATACATGATTCCACCTGCTTGTTCTATAGAGCACCACACCCTGTACTCTGTACATGGTACACCTGCTGGTTTTAGTCAGTCCCACAACTGTGGTCTGTACACAGTCCACCTGTTGGCTCTAGTCTGCACCACCTTCTGTCATCTGTACATGGGTCCAGTGCTGATTCAAGTCTGCATGACAGCCTTCAGTCAATACAAGGTCATACTACTGTTTCTAGTCACCACCACAACCTGTGTTCAGTACACAGATTCACCTGCTGTCTTTAGTCAAAACCATAACCTGTGTGGTGTACATGCCCCCTGCTCATTCTAGTCAGCACCACAAACTGTGGACTGTACATGGTCCACCTGCCATCTATAGACAGCACCACAACCTGTGGTAAGTACATGGGTCCACCTGCTGGATCTAGTCAGCACCAAAACCGGTTGTCTCCACAGTTCCACCTACAGGTCTTGTCTGCACCACAACCTCTGTGCTGTACATGGATCCACTTGCTGGTTCTAGTGAGCACCACACCCTGTGTTCTTTACATTGTACACCTGCTGGTTCTAGTCAGCACCACAACTTGTGATCAGTACATGGTTTACCTACTGGTTTTAATCAGCTCCAAATCCTGTGCCCTGTACCTAGGTCCACCTGCAGACTCTTGTCAGCACCAGAACCTGTGCTCTGTCCACTGTCCACTTACTGTTCTAATCAGCAATATAACCTGTGCTTTGTAAATGGGTCCTCATGCTCATTCTAGTCACACTCACAAACTTTGGACAGTACAAGGATCCAACTGCTGGGTTTAACTGCACAGCACCCTGTGGTTAGTACACAGTCCACCTGCTGGTTCTACACGAGTCCACATGCCTAGTATATTCAATACCACAACCTGTTTTCAGTACACAGGTCCACCTTCTGGTTCTATCAGCACCACAACCTGTTCTCTGTACATGTGTCCACCTGCTGGCTCTAGTCAGCACCACAACCTGCTGTCAGTACACAGGTCCACCTGCTGATTCCAGTTAGCAGCACAAATTATGGTCTGTACAGGGGCATACCTGCTGATTCTGGTTAGCACCACAACCTGTGGTCAGTAAACAGTCCTGCTACTGGGTGTAGTCAACACCACATACTGTGGTCAGTAGACGGGTCCACCTGCTTGTTCTATTGGCATCACAACCTGTGCTGTGTACACAGGTCCAACTTCTGGCTCTTGTCAGCGCCACAACCTGTGATCAATACTCGAGTCCACCTGCTTGTTCTAGTCAGTACCACAACCTGTGGTGTGTACATGTTCCACTTGCTGACTTTAGTCAGCAGCATAAACTGTGGTCTTTACATGAGCCGACCTGCTGGTTCTAGTCATCACCACAAACTCTGCTCTGTACATAGCT
>JAQZBX010007756.1:0-49688 GCA_029593785.1 Cabassous unicinctus | reverse complement strand
TATATGTGCATTTGTTTACATAAATGTTATTTGTTATATATATATGTATACATTTTATAAAGGTGCCTAGATTACCCAAATATTACTCAGAAACTACAGGGATTCCCATGCTCCCCACCGCCCACACCCCCAACAACCCCACACACAACCATTCCCCATCCGGTCAAGTGATTTTTGACAAGGCTGTCAAACCTACCTAGCTGGGGCAGAACAGTCTATTCAACAAATGGTGCTGGGAGAACTGGATATCCATAGCCAAAAGAAAGGAAGAGGTCCCCTGTCTCACACCTCATACAAAAATTAGCTCATAATGGATCAAAGACATAAATATAAAAACTAGAACCGTAAAGCTCCTAGAAGAAAATGTAGGGAAACATCTTCAAGATCTGGTGGTGGATGGTGGATTCTTAAACCTTACAACAATGAAAGAAAATATGGATAAATGGGACCTCCTCAAACTTAAACAGTTTTGTGATTCAAAGAATTTCATCAAGAAGGTGAAAAGGCACCCCACTCAATGGGAGAAAATATTTGGAAACCACATATCCAGTAAGGGTTTGATTTCCATTCTATATAAAGAGATTATACAACTCAACTATAAAACAGTAAGCAACCCAATTAAAAATGGGCAAAAGACTTAAATAGATATTTCTCCAAAGAGGAAATACAAATGGCTAAAAAGCATATGAAAAAATGTTCAATATCACTAGCTATTATGGAAATGCAAATCAAAATGACAATGTGATATCATCTCATACTGCATAGAATGGTCATTATTTTAAATAATAATAATAATAAGTGCTGGAGAGGATGTGGAGAAATAGAAACACTCCTTCATTTTTGGTGGGAATGTAGATAGATGCAGCCTTGTGAAAGACAGTTTGGTGCTTTCTCAGGAAGCTAAATATAGAGCTGTCACATGATCCAGCAATTCCTCCACTAGGAATATATCCAGAAGAACTGAAAACTGTGACTTGAACAGGCATTTGCTCACCAAAGTTCATAGTGGTGTTACTCACAATTGCCAAAAGATGGAAATGACACAAGCACAAGTGGCCATCAACTGATGAATGGATAAAGAAAATATAGTATATACATACGATGGAATACTAAGCTGTGGTCAGCAGAAATGAAACTGGGACACATTTGATAACATGGATGAACTTTGGCGACATTATGCTAAGTGAAATAAGCCAGACACAAAAGAACAAATATTGCATGGTCTCACTAACATGAATTAAATATGAAGAATAAACGCATGGAGTAAAAACCTAGAGTATAGGTTATTCGGAAATAAGAGTTGAGCTGAAAAGGAGTACTGATGCTTAATGTATGTAGACATTTTAACTTGATTGTAAAAGTGTAGAAATGGATAGAGTTGATGGTAACACATTATAGTGAGTAGAACTAATGCAGCTAGATTATAAATGGGATTGTGGCTGAAAAGGGTAGTCTAGAAATGTAAATAGTTGAAAGAAATCTAGAGAATACTCTAGGGACTGAATATCATAGTGAACCTGGAAGTGAATGAGGATTGTGGATAATAGTACAAATGCAAGAATGTCCTTCTGTGAACTAGAACAGACGTATGTCACTATTGCAGGGTGGTAGGAATGTGGAGAAGCATGGGAAAAATACAATTAATGTAAGCTGTGGAGTATAGTTAACAGCACTACTGTAATAGTCTTGCATCAATGCCAAAGATGTACTGTGTTAATAATAGGAGGGTATAGAAAAAATATGCCAAATGCATGCTACAGACCATAGTTGGCAGTAATAGTCTCATAATATTATCTCATAATCTGTAACAAATGTTCCACAACAGTGTGGTGTGCTGGTGGAGGGGTGTTGTATGGGAATTCCAGACATGTGCATGATTGTTTTGTAATTTCACAACTTCTCTAACAAAAATATATTTTTTAAATTATGCCAAAAGGCAATTTAAAAATACTTATAAATACAATCCAACAGCATAGTAAAAGAATTATACACCATAACCAAGTGGAATTTATTCCTGGTATACAAGGGTGGTTCAACACCAGAAAATCAATTGATGTAATACAACACATTAGACAAGGAAAAAAAGGCATCCAAATAGGAAAAGTGGAAGTAAAACTCACTTTTCACAGATGACATGGTCCTATATTTAGAAAACTCTGAAATGTCTACAACATTCAGGATACAAGAGCAACACACAAAAATGAGGAATGATTCTGTATACTAGTATTGAACAATCTGAGGAGGAAATCAAGAAATCAGGGGGGAAAAATTCCATTTACAATAGCAAGAAAAAGACTCAAATACCTAGGAATCAATTTAACCAAAGATGTACAGGACCTATATTCAGAAAACTACAAAACACTACTAAAAGAAATCAAAGAAGACCTAACAAATGGAAAGACATTCCATGTTCATGGACTGGAAGATTAAATATCATGAATATGTCAATTCTACCTAAACTGATTTACAGATTCATTGCAATACCAAACAAAATTCCAACAGCCTATTTTACAGAAATAGAAAAGGCAATTACCAAATTAATTTGGAAGGGAAAGGACACCTGAATAGCCAAAAACATCCTAAAAAAGAAGAGTAATGTGGGAGGACTCTCATTGCCTGATCTTCAAACATATTACAAAGCTAAAGTGGTCAAAATAGCAGAGACACATTGATCAGTGGAAAAGAACTGAGAATCCAGAAACAGACCCTCACCTTTACAGCCAACTGGTTTTTGACAAACCTACCAAGTCCACATTACTGGGACAAATCAGTCTCTTCAATAAATGGTGCTGGGAGAACTGGATATCCATAACCAAAAGAATGAAAGAGTATATTTATCTCACTCCCTATAAAGAATCAACTCACAATGGATCAAAGACCTAAATATAAAAACCAGGACCATAAAACTACTAGAAGAAAATGTAGGGGAACATCTTCAAGATCTTGGGGTAGGTGGTGGTTTCTTGGACCTTACACCCAAAGCACGAGCATGATTTTTGTACCTTTATATTTTTGCTGCTTGTTTTGAGATATTTCGCAAATGTAATTCGATCTCAACAAAGACCATCAGCAATGTGGATAATCTCCTCATCCAATCAGTTGAACATCTTAACAGCCAGAACTGAGGGTCTCAGGTCAGAAGTATAATTTCTGCCTCAACTTCAACATTGGCTCTTGCTAGAATTCCTAGAGAGCCAGCTTCCCCAGAGGAATGCAGACTTAGGAATTCAACATTACTTTTTTAGGAATTTCCAGCATAGGGCCTGCAAGCCCCCACAGTCGCATTAGCTAATTCCTTATAATAAATCTCTTTATAGACACATACATCCTATTGATTCTATTTCCCTAGAAAACCCTAATACAGTGTCCTTGCTCCTGTAGCCTCACTAAAGGGACCCAGCTGGGCCAGGAGCAGGGCCCAGGATGAAGGACACTGGGGTGAAGGTGGAGCCATTTGAATTAGCAACTCCTCCCCGACAGCATCCACCACCCCAACGGCGACAGACAACTGGGAGCCTGGTTTTGCCTTTAACTCGGGGACGAGTACAGCCCCGCCGGAGAGGGCGTGTCCCCATGGCTGCACTTCCCGGTCCCACCTCCTCCGCCCCCTCAGGCAAAGGAGGGGAATAGGCATAGGCGTCAGTCCTCTTGTCAGCCTGCCCCTCAGACGCCTTGGAATATTCTAGGCTAGTCCTCCTTGGGCGAGGCCCCTGAGAGCCTGAGGAAGGACCCAGGCGCCCTGGATGCCCCGCCCTGGCCGGCGGCTGCCACGCCTCCTCAGGTTCCAAACTGGAGAGCGAAAGCGGAATTGAAGGGTGGCAGGTGAGGCTGGGGAAGCGCGGGAAAACTCGGGCGGAAGAGAAGGAAGTGCGGGGCTGGGGGCCGCGGGGCTAGGAGGAGGAGAAATAGAGGAGAACCGGAAAATATGTTCTGGAGACCAAAGAAAGACCCCGGAAGAGCTGAGTGGTCACCTGGTTGGAGTTGTCTTGTGGAGTCGTAGGAGGACCCAAAAGAGGGTACTGGATTTGGCCATTGCACTTAGAAGGAACATAAACCCTGCTTATCCCTATGCCCAGAAAATCCAGGCTTTAACACTGGACAGAGAATCTCTTGTTTTCCTTGCTTTTTTGTTTGCTTTTTGGAGTGTTTTTATTGTTGTTGTTTTTAGGGGGGAGGGTAAGGGAGTGGTGGTGGAGCAATAACACCTGAGGGTAAGAGTGCCAAGTAGCCCTTTCCATGTCCTCCCTCTAAACCCTTGGTTATTCATTTCCTCTTAAGGTATCTATATATTCTGTTTGTTTCACTTCCAGATTTAATTAATTACTATTTGTGTGTATTCTTTGTGTCAGACACGGGGGGAGTGGTGGAAATACAATGATAAATAAGGCTCAGTCTCTGCTGCAGTGGGGAGTGAGTACATAGTTGTAAAATAAAATCTTACAAGTGTATTGATGGGACATTTGATATTTTGATTGAAATGGAGAAATTCTCTTCCATAGCTCTTGTACCAATTTATATCTTCTCTCACAATGTATGAGAACGCCTGTTTTGGGGTCCATGTGTTATTTCCACTAATGGTATAAGTCTTTTGTCTGTCCCTCCTGCAGGCTGATGGTGTATGTTGAACTGGATGTTGATGCCTGGTAAAAGCTGCTCTCTCTGCTATTGAGGCCAAACCTGATAAGACTGGCCCTGTTTTACTACATGGACAGTTCTGTGGAAGTCTTATCAAGCCTGCCCACATGAAGATGAAATGTAAGTCAGAACTCATTCCCTTCCCACAATGAAACTCCTTGTGGGATGAGAAAGAGACTAGGGAACTGATTGAGGGAAAGTTACTGAGAAAGACAAAGAGAAAGAAGGAAAAGAAGAAGGAAGCAATGTAACATTCTAAAAGATTTAAGTAAATGAGCTTGGATTTAAAGCATATTCTGAAGTCCAAACACCCTTTTATTTTTACTACTAATATTACACCTCTCATCACATTTGTAAAGTGATTTTCATATCATAACAATGCCTATACCTTCATGATCTTCCTGTATGAAATCCCTATAAGATACTTTATATATCATTTCCATTTTATATTTGGGTAAGGAATTAATCCAAGTGTGAGTCTCTTGGCCAGTCACACAGCTGACAATTGACAAAATTGTGATTAGAACCCAGGGCTTCTGATTAAATTCAGGACTGTTACCACTCCACCACACTTCCCGTTCAGGGCCCTTCATACCTGCAGTGGCAAGGAAGAAAGGAAGATGGGATCTGAAGTATCTGTAGAAGCTCAAGAGTTTAGGGACTAAGATTAGGGTCTTAGCCTAAATTCTACAGAACGCAGAGCCTGGGGCAGAGGGCTTGTGTGCTCCTCCTTGAATAGGGAGTACAGTCTCAGGGAGCAGGCAAGTGGGGCAAGGTAGGCAAGTAGGGAGAACCAACACAAGGCTTCCTTACAAATTGTCTCTTCCTGGGTGCTCAGTCCCACAGAATCAATCTCCAGTGAGCTGTATAAATTGCATCTCAGGACCATCCTTAGGAGTGAGAGAAACAGCAGAAGAATTTACCCACTGGCTCTGTCTCCCATTTGTCAAAAGTTTGGCCCTTGAGGCAAGATTCCCCTGAGCTCCCAGGTTGCTAATATAAAAGGAGCAAGAGCATGCCAGCAACAGCCTCAATAGGGAAGCCCCAGGGTGACAGACAAGAGGCTTGCAGTACAGACATGGAGGAAAATGCTGTCAGGTTGCCCCTGCATAAAGTTGGTCAGAGCTGTTGGCTACAGCAGAAACTGGCACAAGACACAGGTTAGGCCAAGAGGATCTGAAATGGTGCAAACAAGGTGTCTGATTCAGTAATCATGGGTATTCATTTACACATTCTTAAGACTAAATTTCTTGAACCACTAGGTAGCAGGCCTCCTAGTTCTTTTATATTTCATGTTGTATATTGATTAATGATTATAAAAGTGTAATGTAAATGCAATATATGGAAATGTAAGCTTGTTTTAAAAAAAAGAATAAAACATGAAAAACCCCTTTTATCCTCCTCAACCGGCCCCATTCCCCTTCACAAGGGAGTCTACCTCTATCAGCATGGTATGTGACTTTCCAGAATCATTTGCAAACAGAATATACACACACATATATAGATATTTAATTTTTATTTTAACCTAAATGTGATCAAATTATATCTATTGTTCTATGGTTCCTTCCTATATCACTGTGTCTTGAGATATTTTGATGTCTGTCATATACATTTTTTAGTCCCTTAAATGGCTGCATGGTATTCCATAGTAGAGATAACCGTAGTTGTCATACTAAAATCCCCCTTGTTGGACATGTAGATTGTTTTCAGTTTTTTCTGTGACATCTTTACACATACATCTCTGTACCCAAGTGTTTCTGTAGGATAACTTTCTAGAAGTGGAAATTCTGGGACACAGGTTTGCCCATTGTCTTAGTTTCCCCACACTAAGGGAAACTAAGTTTGCTCCAAACTGGGTGGCTTAAAACAACAGAAATTTATTGTCTCACAGTTCTGAACACTAGAAGTCTGAAATCAAAGTGTTGACATAGCCATGCTTCCTTCTAAGACTTTAGGGAATAATCTGTTCCTGGCTTCTGGCAGTGGCTTGGCAGCAATCCATCGCATTTTCTGCCTCAGTCATCACATGATGGTTTCACCTCTGTTTGACTGTGTCCAAATTTCCTCCTCTTATATTGACATCAGTCATATTGGATTAAGGATAAGGATCTACCCTACTCTAGTATGATTTCTTTTTAACTTGCCTAATTCTATCAGTAATGACCCTAAATCTAAATAAGGTGACAGGGAAATGGGTGTGGCTCAATCGATAGAGCTCCCATTTACCATATGGGAGGCCCCAGGTTCGCTTCCCGGGGCCTCCTTGTGAGGGCAGGCCGGCCCGCGCGGCGCGGTGGGCTGATGCAGCAAGACCTCACAGCAGGAAGTGGGTGTGGCTCAATCGGTAGAGCCCCCGTTTACCATGTGGGAGGCCCCGGGTTTGCTTCCTGGGGCCTCCTTGTGAAGGCAGGCCGGCCCGCGCGGCACGGTGGGCTGATGCAGCGGGACCTCACAGCAAGGGGGAGATAAGCAGACACAGAAGAAACACACAGTGAATGGACACAGCAAACACAAGCAGCAAGGGGGGGATAAATAAATAAATAAATAAATCTTTAAAAAATAAATAAATAAATAAATAAGGTGACATTCTGACATTCTGAGGATTAGGACTTCAACAGACATTTTTGGGGGACAAAATTCAATCTATAATACCATTTGAATAATTATAGCTACTGTCAAAGTATCAAAAACATTTATAGTCTTGCTAATGGTGCATGAGAGTCTTTATTATCCCTTTTCCACAGCTGGTCAGTACTAAATGTTTTCTACTGAATGTTGTCAATCTAGTGACTGAAATCGTATCTTGTTTCTTAATTTTATTTCATTGATTAGTAATAGGTTAATGTGGTAGATTGAACCACGTCCCTTATAAAAACATGTTCAAGTCTAACCCCTGGCTCTGTGGGTGTGCATTCATTTGTAAATAGGATCTTCCAAGATCCTACTGGGGATGAGACCAAACTGAATCAGGGTAGGCCTTAATCCAATAGGGCAGAAGTCCTTATAAACAGAAGAAATTCAAATGCAATCAGTTAGGAGAAGCCAGAGAAGAAGAGAGCAAGAGAGAGCACCATATGATGGAGGCAAGGAACCCCAAGAATTGCTGGCAAGCCATCACTGCAATGCTACAGATTCCAGGAGAAAGCAGGAACTGACAGTACCTTGATTTTGGACTTCAAGCCTCCCAAATTCCTATTGTTCAAGCCAACCAATTTGTGGTACTTGTCATAGAAGCCCTGGCAAACTAGGCAGTTAAGCATCTTTACATATATATATTGACAATTTTTAAATCTGTGAATTAAATATTTAATTCATAACCTTTTTCTGATTTTCTTTTGGCTGGTGTGTATTTTTAATCAATGATTAGCAGGAACTTGACCTATTTTTTTTTCAAGATTTATTTATTTATTTATTCCCCCCCACCCCCATTGTTTTGCGTTTGCTGTCTGCTCTCTGTGTGTTCTTCTGTGTCTTTTTGTCTTCTGTTTAGGTGGCACTGGGAACTGATCCTGGGACCTTCCGTAGTGGAGAGAGGCGCTCAATCTCTTAAGCCACCTCAGCTCCCTGATCTGTTGTGTCTCTTATTGTCTCTTTTCTGTGTCTCTTTGTTGCGTCATCTTTTTTTTTTTTTTTATCCCCCCCCTTGCTGCTTGTGTTTGCTGTGTCCATTTGCTGTGTGTTTTTTTTCTGTGTCTGCTTATTTCCCCCTTGCTGCGAGGTCTTGCTGCATCAGCCCACTGCGCCGTGCGGGCCGGCCTGCCCTCACAAGGAGGCCCCGGGAAGCGAACCTGGGGCCTCCCATATGGTAAACAGGAGCCCTATCAATTGAGCCACACCCACTTCCATGTTGCGTCATCTTGACACACCAGCTCACCTGCACAGGCCAGCACTCCTTGTGGGCCAGCTCACCTCATGGGCCAGCTTGTCTTTCACCAGGAGGCCCCAGGAATCGAACCCTGGACCTCCTGTATGGTAGACAGGAGCCCAATCGCTTGAGCCACATCTACTTCCCGGAACTTGACCTATTAACGTGTTATCTTTCATTAATAGATTGTCTTCTAAGAATTAAGCCATCCCTGTATACCTAGACTAAATCCTGCTCAACTGTGAAGGTAGAGAGAAGTTTTATGGAGAAAGAAGCAAAGACTAGTTCCTGCCTGGTCAAATGAACCCCAGGGGGAAGCGGGTGTGGCTCGGTGGATGGGGCTCCCGTTTACCATGTGGGGGGCCCCGGGTTCACTTCCCGGGGCCTCCTTGTGAGAGCAGGCCGGCCTGCGCGGCGCGGTGGGCTGATGCAGCAGGACCTTAGTGGGGGGAGCGGTGGGGGGGGGGGGATAGGCAGACACGGAGGAAGCGCACAGGGAATAGACACAGTAAAATACGAGCAGCGAGGGTGGGGCATAAATAAATAAATAAATAACTCTTAAAAAAAAATGAACCCCAGGCCCAGCCTTCTCCCTGCTTCTGGGAATCTGAAACAATTAATAGGAACATAGTGATCTGAGATATAGATTTAGTTTGAGACAGACAGACAGGCCATTTTACAGAAATTAAGTTTGAGGGTTTGGAGAAGTAGTACAGCAAAACTAATTGTTTGAATAAAATAGAGTTGGTAATTCTAAGCATGTGACTTACTGCCAGTACTGGGTGGCGATCTCTTTCTTAGTCATTTCTTAGTCCTCTTCTTTCTTCTGCTCTATTCTCACACTTCTTCCACTTGTTTTTCCATTACATTATCTACACCTGCACAAATGTCATTCTCTATGTGCCTGTCTCTCCCCATGTCCATCTTATCCTGGCATTTCTAATGCTTGTCCACAAAGTGGAAACCCTCTCCCTTCTGTTAGGTTAGCAAGATTTAGCCAATGTCCCAGACACCATAGACTGCTTATTCAGTGTCAGCCTGTGTCTCTGCCTCTGGCTTGTCTTCTGTCTTAGGCAGCATTTAGGAGTCAATAAGAATTTTAATTCTTAGAATTATAGAGACTCAAGTTTGAATTTCAAATTTGCCATTTAGTAGTTGGTTATATGACTTAGGCAATTTACTTAACCTCTGTTTAATTTAGTTGTTACATCTACAGAATTGCTATTAGGATGAAGTAAAGTGCCTGGGACAGAGTGGGCATTCAACAATTGTCCCTTTTCTTAGTTATTTTCCTATTCTGAGCCTAATAGTTATTGGCTGAGAATAATTTTGGACTTTACAGCCATTAATGGTTGTCCCAGTAAAGAGAGAAGGCAGAGTCCTGAAGCTGATCTTGTATGTGGGTATGAGAGAACCTCATATGTGAGTGACTCTTCACAAAAAGGAAAGGATTGAATTCTGTGGACTGTCATTTCTTTTGTTTCTTTTGCAATCCATGAGTCAGTAGAATCATCCTTTGTCTTTGGGGAAAGTACTGTTTACTTACTAACAATCAGAGATCAGTGTATCCAATATACTGATAAATGGAAGCTTCTGAGTATTTTGAAGTAAATTTTCCTAACCTATAAGAAAGAGATTAAATGACCTAAGATTCCTTCGCATTGCGTTGGATTGAAGGGAGCGAGAAAGGGAAAAGATCATAGAGAAATACCCGTCCCATTCTGCATAAATGTCATGAAGAAAGGCCTGTGTATTCCTGTATGAGTGGTTCACAGAGATTTGGGGCAAGAGTCCACCAGGTCTGCCTCTGTTCAGGACTCACACACACAACAGCTCAAAGGCAGACCCATCTGCAGCTGCACTGAGCTCAGCCTCCAGTTAATGTATGGAGAATATGGGTGTGAGAAACAGGCAAGAGCCCAGGGGCTGCTGTCACAGCTGAGTCTAGACATAGGTTGGGTTAAGACTGAGCTTTTAATTCGGACTAGAGTGAGTTGGGTGGGGAACTGAAGACAGGTGATCATATTTAGAATGGACAGCAGAGAGGCTGCTCAGGAATCATACCCAACTCCAGTAGCCCTGGGAGCATTTCTCCTTACAGAGACTTTAGTGGTCATTGTGGGGTCTCTTTCCTTCTACCAACATTCTCATTACAGTAATAATGGTTGCTAACAATTATACAATACTTACCATGTGCCAGGCACTATTCTATGTACTTTATTTACATTAATTTATTTAATCCTTACCAACACTACTAGATACTATTGTTATTACTTTTTATAGATGCAGAAACTGTATCACTGAGCATTTAAGTAACTTGTCCATGCTTACACAGCTAGTAAGTGACTAGCAATTTGCCAGAATATCTGTGTATTGCTTTAGAAGGCAAAGTGTCATTCTCCAGACCTAGAAGCCCTTCTCATTCATAGTCTCTTTTTATGAAATGTGGCTGCTGGGTCTCTAGGATCCCTCCCCAGATCTCAGCTCTTCAGGGAACTCTGGTCCAGGTACAGGGTTCAGATTCTGGGGTTCCTCCTTGTTACCTGATACTTGTCAACTCTCATAGAGAAGCTTGCTATGAGGATAAAAAATTGCTCTATAAACATATTTTGGTCTATTTCAAAGTTTTCATGGGAAAATACTCTAATGATCCTTGTGTAAGGCAAAGATTCATTACTTTTGGTATGATGTCTCTGGAAGTGGACATAATCAACTTGGAAGCAAATAGCACCTGAACAGACACCAATCCACTTACATCACTCACTCCAGATTAAGGCTTCAGGCCTGCATCCCAGGATAAAGTAGGTTCCTAAAAAATGAATAGTCACAATATAGAGAAATGGCCCTGTGACCATGGCTGAGCCCGTAAATGGACCAGAATGTGTCAGTGTGTGGCAGGGAAGGTCAGAGCTTCTCTGGTGACCCTCTTTGATACTAAGCACAGGCACAATGCTGAGGTCCATATGGATTTCTACAATTGTTCTCACTTGCTATTCTTGAGGTCCACAGAGTCATGCCTTTCTCCCTTTTCTCTTCCACAGATTTATTAGCCATGGAGCTACTGCTTCTCTTGTGAGAATCCCTCTTGTTTCTGAGAAACAGCCCCTTTAATGAAACTCCTTTACAGCATAACATGGCAAAAGTACTCCATGAAACCTTGGAAGAGCTAAAATGTCTACAGAAACAAAAGTAAGACCATATGTGTTTACCAACAGACAGTGAGTTTTAAGGAATACTTTCTAGCATCAACAAAGAAATTTGTTCACTTCCTTTTCAGCATTTAAGTTTCTTTCTTGGGGCCCATGATGAATTCCTGAGAATAATGAGGAAAAAGGATACCACATTGGTGACCAAATGGCTCAAGGACCATCTTTGTCCTTAACCAATTATTTGAACTTCTGGAGTTGAAAATCATATTCTTAGTTCCTTCTATGCAGGTAGTTCCCATCTATAGCCCAGTGTCTACTGACTGCCAATCTTTGGTAGAAGAGGTCCATCCTCAGAGCCAAGGAAACTATTTCTGCCTGTCAGATCTGAGGATAAGTTTTGAAACCCATCCTTCTCCCAACCACCACTCAGCTCTGCATAGCAGTGACTCTGACCTGCCTCTTCATCTTCTATGTCCACCCCAGTCCCAGGTCCAGGTTCCAGAGATGAGCTCATCTCCCAGCCTTTCCCACCTTTGAATACACCCCTGAATACACTTGGCTGGAAAGAAGGCTCCAGAACCTGAGCTGAGCCAGGGACTGTAACCTGAGATGGATTCTGAGTTGTCTGCTAGAGAGGAAAGAGTGAGCAATACAGATATAGTACCATGATAGAAAGGATAGAGTGGGCAATACAGATATAGTACCATGAGGCTGATGCTGCATGTGACAACTGAAGTTAGGTTCGTCTCTTACAAAAGCAATGATATCTAAGAATATTTTCCATTTTATGTCTCTCTTACTGTTTGAAAACTTTTTAGTTCACTGATACCTGTTGTCAAAATATTTCCTCTACTCTCAAGAATCTTCCCCATCTGGAAGATGTGAATGTAGAAGAGAATAAAGGTAAATATCTATATAAGATCTTGGCCACCACTCCTGTAGCCTAATGAAACTGAAGTAAGTGACTATGAATTCACTTTGTCAAGAGAACCCTTGAGTTGTGAGAAGGGAAATGCCTTAGTTTGTTAGGGCTTCTATGGCAAATACCACAAACAGGAATTTATTGACTCATGGTTTTTGACACTACAAGTGCACTATTAAGATACTGACAGGTCTATTGAATATGAATGTTCATGTGGTCATAGGGTGTTATCCTAGTGGGTGGAGACCCACACAATAACCAATAGAATATTAAATTCCCATCCTGGGGAGTCCTGCTACATTCTCTAATAGAATGGGAAGAATGGCAAGTATACATAGGCAGTACATAATAAATTAAAAAAAAAAAAAAAACAGACCAAAATATTAATACTTGTACTTCTGAACCTTATTCTTGTAAAATTGAAACTTAGCCTAATAATATCTATTGCCTAGGAGTTACCTCCTGAAAGCCTCCTTGTTACTGAAATGTGGCCTCTCTCTAAGCCAAGCTCAGCAAATAAACTCACTACCTTCCCCCACCCCCTCATGGGACATGACTCCCAGGGATGAGCCTCCCTAGCACCTAGGGAGTGCCAAACAGTTGTGTATTTGGAAAAAGACCTTGACCAAAAGGGTGAAAAATTAAATACAAAAGAGTTTTTATGGCTAAGCGATTTCAAAGTGAGTTGGGGAGGTCATTACAGAGGTTATGTTTATGCACATCTCAGGCAGATCTCACTCCCTGCCACAGTAAACAAAGCCTTAAACAGGGGTGCTCCTGAGGGCTCTACAGCCATCTGGAAACTTTAGGTAAGGCACACAACCCCGTGAAATCAACACCCTGTCAGTGGGCCTTACCTTAGAATATATGATAACCTATTTCCCCACTGTAACAGAGTTAGGCTCATTTATAATTTCCCTACACATGATTCTTCTACCCCTTTTATTTGAACCTATAATTAGCACTATACCCATTAAATCTATGTCCCAGAGACTTAACTCTTTGGTCTTTTCATATGCTGGTTGAGTCCTGAATGTTAGCAGAGTTGCAGTCAATACCTATTCTCCAGTTCATCGGACTCACCCAGGACAACTAACAAAACGATGGTGATGGACAACTTCCATCCAAAAAAGCAAAGAGTACCTACAACTGCAAGCAAAACAGTTCCTTCCATCTTGCCTATAAGATCTAAGCCCCCTCTCGATCTGAAGCACAGCAGGCATCACCATCCCAAAATCCTCAAGATTGAGGAATGAACAAGGGGGGGATGCAACTATGGACCAAAGTAGACTTATTATTGTAGTAACGGAAGAACTTGTAACAATGTTATAAAGGTAGTGGCTACCAGAGGTTCTTAGGGGAGGGGGAGGGAAGAATAGGTGTAACATGGGGCATTTTTAGGACATTGGAATTGTTCTGTATGATATTGCAATGACAGATACAGGCCATTATACATTTTGTCAAAACCTATAAAATTGTACAGTGCAAAGTGTAAACCATCATTTAAAGTATAGACCATGGTTAGTAAAATGCTTCAATATTTTTTCATCTATCAGTTAATAGGGGAAAATGTGAGAGGGAAGGGGGTGGGGTATATGGGAATTCCCTATATTTTCTATGTAACTTTTCTGTAATCTAAAATATCTTTAAAAATAAAGTTTAAAAAAAAAAAAAAAGCTAGTGGCAGGACTTTCAACCAGGAGCAATTTTGCCTCCCAGAGGACTTTTCACAATGTCTGGAGACATTTTTGGTTATTATAGCTGGTGGGGGTGGGGGGGTGCTACCAGCATCTGGAGGTCTGCTGCCAGGACTGCTGATAAATATCCTATGATATGCAAAAGAATTATCTGGCTCCAAATGTCAATGGTGCTGAGGTTGAGAAGCCCTAACATAAAGGAAGGAGCCCTCTGTTCTTGACCTGTGGGTTAGCTGTGAGTTGAGGTACTGGGGAACAGAAATGGAATTAAAAAGTTAGTAACAATACCCCTTCAGGCTCCTTCTGCTCACATACAGGCCCCGTCTACATCACGGTGACCCATAGCTGCTGGCCTCATGGGGAAGGGTCTGTCCTGACAGCCTGTGGGATCTGTCATCTTCATCCAGTCAGAGGACTGGCTCTGAACACATCCACCTCTGTCATATACACAGGCTCCCATATCAATACTAACTTTGCAGGGTCTTTTCTTGCCTCTATCCCATTCCCCAGATCTAAAGATCCGGAACCAGCTTTTCCCCAGAAATCTTTAGCCCAAATCCCTCTGTCAGTCAGAGAAATGGAACTTGCTGTGGGAAACACATGGTTCACATCATGGAAAGAAAACTCTGAATCCTAAAGCAGAGAAATGGTCAATGGCTAAAACCAGATGCTGAGGTCTCAGAGTGAACCTGGAGTGTGGGACCCTGTTTGCCTGGGGAGCAAGGAAATGGGACCAGAAGGTTCATCCACTTCCTAGGGACTAAAGAAAATATTTATGGCCTAGACCTTTCTCAAAGAAACAGTGACATCTCAGAACCGAGACATTTTCCTCTTGTTGTTCTCTTAACAGCCTGAAGGATTGTCATCACTCTGCTGCCTGTTGTGGGGAGTCTCCTCTGCACTCAAGAGCAGTCAATATTTAGTGTGTTTCCCCCAACCCACTCTATTATTTTTTTGTTCATAAACCATATAATTTATCTGCACTGTACAATCAGTGGCATTTGGTACAATCACAGAGTTGTGCAGTCTTCACATCAATCAAGATTACACCAAATGTAAGATATGGACTATAGTTAGTAGTAATACTTTGACTATGCTCTTTCATAGTTTGTTACAAATATTTCACAATAGCGCAAGGTGTTGGTGATGGGGTGATGTATGGGAGGACTGTATGATGATATGCATGTTGTTTCTGCAAATTCACAACTTTTACTATATACTTATTGTTTATGTATGTTCATGTATGAACAATACTTCAATAAATTGTTTTTAAAATGAAAAAAATAAATAAAAAATAAAAAGAACAGTCAAGACCTGCAAAATTTGGGCCTGAGCCCAAATCCTGTAGCCTACAGATTCTCAGGTAAGTAGCAGAAACACCTTGACAATGGGGAGTCTGAGAAAGCAGCCTGTAATGTTGGAGGGAGAGTGGAAACTGAATATCTCAGGGGATATTCTCCCCACACACACCACTCCAGGGGATTCTGGGACATGGGCTCTTGTGCTACCCTCTCAGTGTCCTGCTTGTTGGGAAGTAGGTCTGCTCAGATGGATCTGTTAGTCCTCTGATGGCCCAGTGAGGCCTCCTTGTCCCTCACTGGAGCCATCCCCAAGAGCTGACACATCTCTCCTCCCCCACCCCATTGTGACAGAAACATTTCTGTAATAGAGGCAGAGGCCATGAGAGGCAGGGACACTGGATTTCAGGGAGAAGGAAAGTTTTGAAAAAATATGGACAGGCTTTGCCTTATTGGGGAAGTGGGGTTCTTCTCTCTGATGCTCTCCTGACCTCAGGAGTGTGCTGCTCAGAGCTTGCTAGGTAGGAGATACTCACTTTCCTATTTTCTCATCCCTGCTGCCTCTGTGTCAGCTTTTGTCCTGCTCTCTGTGTCTCTGAATCCACCCCCTCTGTCTCTTTACTGTATAAATTGCATCCATGTCCATTTCTCATAGGATACCTTCTCAGCCTCATTTTCTAGTTAACAATTTTCTAATTTTTGGATTTCCCATTATCCACTGTGTTTGACGATAGCAACTCCCATTTCTCCTCCTCTTTCTGTAACTTTTTTTCATTATACTATCCCCAAATGGAATAAAAGACCTCTCCCCTTTTTCTTGACCTGAAAACTTCTCTGTGAAGTGAAGGACTGCAGGAGATGATGACAATGAAATGGCCCTTCAGGCTCCCTCTTCTCACAGACTGTCCCCTCTATAATACAGAGACCTGACATGCTGACCTCAAGAAAGGGTTTCTCCTGGCAGCCTGGGGCATCCAGGATCTACCTTCTCTAAATCCTGGTTCTCAGAGAAACCTCTCCCCAAGCACATGCACTCACATTCTCACCAACACTGTGTACCAAGCATTTCAAGGTCTAAATTTTAGTCTTGCCTCCTTTCCTAAATCTCTCCCATTCCCTAGATTCGAGACCCTAATATGCTGTGCTTTGGCCCAGCCATCTTTACCCTATACTCATCTGTCAGGAATAAACACTGCCTCCAAAGGAGTGGGATTTGCTTTGGGGAAAACAAAAACAGTTGAAAGCCACAGAAAGTTCTTATAACCCAAGCACAGAAAAAGATCAGCACCTGAACCGGGCACCCAAGTGAGAGACATAATCATTGTCCTTAGTCCCTATGCAAGGCATGAACCTTGAGGACATATTCCCCTCTTCCCCAGACAAGAAGACTCTGCACTGCTTTCTGCACTCAAGAACCATCAACAACTGCAAGATTTGGGCCTGAGTCACAATCCCTTAAGAGCTAATGGAGTGAAGCTGCTGTGTGAGGCCTGGGACCCCAGTACTGTAGCCTAAAGCACCTAAAGTGAGGTGTGGAGGGACACTGTGGCATTGGGGGAGAAGCACTAAGATGACAGCCTGAACTGGAGGAGAGGAGAGCCTGAGTCTGAATCAAAATCTGGGCAGAGTCTCTCACACACCCATCCTCCCAGAAAATTCTGGAAAATAGGCTTTGTTTTAACATTTGCAGAAGTTTCAGAGGCTGGGAGGTTGGGACGTTGAGAGGTGAATCTTGTTGTTTTGCAACCTGCCCCTCCCTGGGCCTATCTCCTCTGGCTAGGAAATCTCTTTCCCCCACTTCCCCATTAAATCTGGACAGTTTCTGTGCCTGGTGGTGATGGTGGGAGGAGGTTCAGTGGTCTTGACTGTTAGAGGTTATGGGAAATGTCAAAAGGCTCTGCCAAACTGAAGAAGTGGGTTGGGCTCTCTAATTGTCTTCCTGTGCCATAAGATTGTCCTGTGCCATATTGAATCAATTTCATTTTCTACTATAACTGATGTTCTTTCCCTGTGAGTCTCTGTTTCTCTCAGTGTCTGGCTTGCTCACGTCCCACTGGGAACACTTTTAAAGTTGAGATATTATGGGGCAAGGTCTGCCACACTGACTAGGTGGGGTTTGCTCTCTCCGGGTTGAGCTGGTAGTCCTACAAGGTTGAGAGGCCCTCAGGGTCTATTGCTAACCAGTGCAGTCTCCCTCCCTGTCTCTCACTCCCTCATTTCCTCCCTCCCTCTCTCCTCTTCTTACTACCTCCCTCCCTCTATTTCCCTTTCTCTCCCATTCTCTCCCATTCTCTCCCATTCTCCCTCATTCCACTCAGAATCAGTTTTATGGAGGATACAGGAGGGGTCTGGTCTCAGGGACCCTCAGCTGGTCTCCATGGACCAAAGGAAGGAAGATTTTGGTGTGTGGGATTGAGGGGAGTTTTTGCTTCACAGCACAAGTTCAAACACCTTCTTTTCATTCTCTTCTTTCGTATTCCACATGTATAGAGAATGTCATTTTTTTTTATTTATTTATTTTGCATTTGTGTTTTTTATTTTTTATTTTTAAGATTTATTTATTTATCCCCCCCTTGCTGCTTGTGCTCGCTGTGTCCATTTGCTTTGTGTTTTTTTTGTTTGCTTTTTCTGTGTCTGCTTGTCTCCTCTGTTGCATCATTTTGCCACACCAGCTCGCTGCGCAGTGCAGGCCAGCTTGCCTCCACCAGGAGGCCCCAGGAATCGAACCTGGGGCCTCCCATATGTTAAACGGGAGCCCATCCAATTGAGCCACAGCCGCTTCCTGAGAATGTCATTTTGAAACGTCATTTTATGGGAGGGGAATGAGCGAAAGACTGACAAACATTCCTTTTCTCACACAAGTTAAAGATGCAGGGGATGAACTTCCTTCAAGTATGACTGGTGGGAAATAGAAAAAAGTCCTAAATATAATAAATTACACTTACAATGTTTCAGACATTGTCACATATATTAACTAATTTAATCAGGTTTTATTATTACTCTCATTTTATATATGGGGAAACTGAGGGGGAAATTAATCCAGCATCACACACCCAATAATTTTCACCCAGTCACATATTTTACTCAACTATTCCTGTCAAATCAACATATTTGGGCTCATTCCAGCACCCACTAGCAAACCATAAAGGAAAGAGACTAATATGCCTTTACCTCTTTCCTCTGTGGTCTTGGGAACAAAGTATTCTGACTCTGTGTCCCACAATGTGCTCCATTATCATTTATTTGACACACATTTATGAACACCAGATACTGGGCCTAAGGCACTAATCTATCCATTAAATGAGTTGTTTCCTTGTCTCTTTCACATTTGACACCTTCCCAAACTTGTTTCCAGTCAGCAGATTTGTCCTTCTCTGGGCATCTTTCTCATTTTCTTTCCTACAGGCTAGTATTAATGCTCTCATTTGCTGACCTCCCTTCTCCTTTACATTCTGCAGTCACCTTTGTGCCCTCATTTGCACAGTCCTGAAGGTAGGAGCTCTCTTTTCCTGACCTGATAGAGGACTAGAAGAGGAGAGGACAATACCAAAAAATGCCCCTTCAGGCCCCCTCTGCTCAGACCTATTCCCATCGTAACCCCAATTTCTGTGTCGGGACTTGGAAAGACAGTTACAACTCAGGAACTTTTTAAATAGCCTGAGCAACTGTGATCTCAGTGCTGCCTATTGAGGAGAATCTCTTTTCTGTCCTTAAAAGCAAATTGCCTGTATGATTCCACTTATGTGAAATAACTAGAATATGTAAATTCATAGACATAGAAAGTAGAGGAGAGCTTACAAGCGGTGGGAGGGAAGGGGAATGGGGAGTTAATGTATAAGGGGTATAAGGTTTCTGTCTGGGGTGATGGGAAAATTCTGGTAATGGATGGTGGTGAGAGTAACACAACATTGTGAACGTGATTAATCCTACTGAATGGTATGCTTGGGAGTGGTTGAGATATATATGGTTCAACATTTTTTTTTAAATGAGTGACTAATGAGACAATGGCAATTAAATTCAATACATGATCCTGGACTAGAACTAAGAGTGGAGGAGAAAAGACCCAGAAGGACATTATTGGGATATATGAAAAATTGAAATATGGACTGTAAGCTTCATATCAATGATAAATTGCTTAAACTTGATAATTGTACTTAAGGTGGTTACAAAGCAAATATCCTTGTTTTTAGGAAATATACATAGCATAGAAGTATTAGGTGTTCAAGGAGCATATACAACTTACTGTCAAATATTTAGGAAATAGATAAATATCCAAATATAAGAGATGGATGGATAGATCCATTATTGAAAGGGCTGGAGGACCTGAATCTGAGAAACCAACATATAGTCCCACAGCTCAGAAGAAGGGACAGTTCTACTCTGGGCATCTGTGGAAGTGAGAGACCTTTTTTTGCTCTCAGGAATCTCCATCTGATCCCTCTGTGCCCTCAGAGGGGGGATCAGGAAGCTGAGGGCACTCCTGGGAGCCCAGGACTTCCCCCGTATATCACACAGGGCTCCACAGAGGAGACTTCAAATACAGCCTGTCTCCTGTCATCTCTGTTTCATCCATATGTCCATTAAAGATGGGTCCTGCAGGGGATAGTAACTGTTGTGGAGACCTTGCCTAGAGCCCCAGAATGGCAGCCCTGAAGCTGGGGTTCATACAGGGCCTGTAATATGGGATGGCAGTTGAGTCACCAGACTGAACCCTGGGAAGGGCTTGAGAATTTCCACAGGGCTATGAGATGTGGGGGCAAAACTGTAGCATGAAAATGTAGAGGGACTCAACCAGCCAGGGAGTTTCCTCTAGAGAAGAAAGGGAAATACTGACCCTTAGCCTTATTTCCTGGATTTTTCTTTATAGGCTGTCCTGCTGCAGCCTCACTGAGGTGAACTATCAAGGTGTGTCTTCTGTCCTCAGGATAAATCAAAAGCTGACACTTCCAAGCTTGGATTGTGCTTACCCCATTCTTCTGTGAAACTCAGAAAGGCCTTACTTCTTTACAAGGCCAAATCACTGGTAGCAAAACCTGTGGCTTGATCCTGCATATAGAAGAATCAAGGATCATGAACTATGTTTCCTGAGCCATGAGATGTGAACAATTATTGAATCCACTGTACCTTATTATAAGCAATTCTACTACAGAGAAAGCTGAGTTACCTTCAGCTTGAACCAGAGTCAGGCATGCTGGTTGTTTCCATTTTCTTGGCTGTTCAAGCAAATAATATACAATTGGTTGGATTAAACAATGGGAATTTATTGACTCATGGTTTTGAGGCTAGGATAATTCCAAATCAAGGTGCCATCAAGGTGATGCTTTCTTCCTGAAGATTGGGATTCTGGGGCTGGCTGCCGGTGATCCTTGGTGCTTGGCTTTTCTGTCACATGGCAATACACATGGTGGCCTCTCCTGGCTTTTCTCTTCTCTTATGGATTCCCTTGGCTTTCAGCTTCTGTCTGCTTCCTCTGACTTTCTCTCTGTCTGAATTTCATTCTGTGGATAAATTACTCCAGGAATAATATTAAGACCCATCCTCATTGAGTTGGACCACACCATTAACTGAAGTAACTTCATCAAAAGGCCCTACTCCCAGTGGGGTCACACCCAAAGGAATGGATTAGATTTAAGAACATGTTTTTCTGGGGTACATATCTCCAAACCACCACAGTGGCTTAAAGCTGGTTCAAGAATTGGTCAGTTCTGAACAGGAATCATAGCTCACTATTTACTATCTGAGTAGCCCTCAAGAAATGAGTCTTGTTCTCTGAATCTATGTCTTCACCTATAAAACAAGGATAACAGTGTCTACTTTATACATTCTTTGTGAGGACATTCTTTTGTACAGAAAAGTTTATTTAGAAAATCCCATCTATTTCTCCATATCACTATTATTACCATTATTTGTAGTGTTGTGGATACTTTCTGAAGATAATGTTAGGAAAATGACCCCCCAAAAAATTGTTCTTACTTTTTTCATATGAAATACTGTATCCATCAAAACTGTGGAATAATCATGACTTTCATTAGGAAGCTGTTTTCCTCAAAATCATATAGTAGCTGATTTTTCTAGGACTCTGGTGAGGGAGGCAGTACTCTCATAGAATATTTTCCAGGCCAGCATCACTTCAGTCCTGCTCTGTCATGGGGCACTTTGAGCATTCATGCTTTGTTCACATAATAAAAGCAGCCAGAATTGTATGATTTATTAGTATGTATCGATAAAATTGATTTGAAAAAAAGTAACAAAACAAAACAAAAAAAAGTAATTAAAAAAAAAAAAAAAAAGCAGCCAGAACTGTTTCAGCAAGGGAAGGAGATTTCCTGCATGCAACCCTGCAGACCAGTGTGAGGGTGAGATAGTGCTGAGTACAAATGGCTGCTGTGGTTCTCCTTCTGAATTTTCTTAACAGCATGTCAGTCTTACCTCCTGCTCTTATTTCTAGAACCTACAGATTCACCTCAGGCCGACCACACAAAGTTTCAGCTCTCCAGACCTCTTCAAAATGCAGCTTCTCAAATTGCCTACCTCCACTTCTGTCAGTTGAACATATGGAATCCAGCTGAACATATGGAATCCAGCTGAACATATGGAAGAAAAGTTCACCTTTACCAGTAGTCAGAAGATTCCTAATTAAGACAAAAATGTGATACCCTTTGTCACCTGCTGGATCAGCAAAGATGAAAAGGTATGCTGTTACCCAGTGTTCACATGGGTGTGGGCAAACAGGCATAGGGATATACTGCTCTTGGGATTATAAACTAATAAAGCCTCACGATGAGAGTTCAGCAATATGGGTTTATAAAAAATAAAGTCCCTTACACATATGCTTACCTTTCACCAATCAAACTTAAATCTATCAGCTTATTCTCAAGAAATACCCAGACAAGTTGCAAAATTTACATAAAAGGATAATTATTACATCATTGTTCATAATTTTGAAAAAATTGTGAGGAGCACATAAATACCAAATAATTTTTATAAACTGATTAAATTTGTTTTGCTGCATCCATATAATGGAATTCTTGTATGTATTAGCAAATGTGTTAAAAACAATATTTATTGACATGGAAAAATTTATTTAACATGAAAATCAGTGTTTCAAAAGTGTATATAGTGTGGAGTTTTTTCTTTTTTATTAAACAATCTTTAATAAGATTGTTTTAAAATTTTTTGTGGTGATGAATGTACAACACTGCGTTTACACTAAAAGCCACTGATTGTACACTTTGGATAGCCTATATGGTATGTGAATGTATCTCAATAAAACTGCTTGTTTGAAAAAAGTGTATATACAGTATGATCCCAGTTTTATATATATATATATATGAAATATGCCTGGGTACATTTTTACTAATTCATTTCTTCAGTAAATATTTATCACTTACCATGTGCAAGACCCATTCTAAGAGCTGGAGATACAGTAGCAAACAATATATGTGTTGAAAATGGATCACAACTAAATATATCAGAATTTTAACAGTTGTCATCTCTGGATGATGAGTCTATTGATTTTTTTTATCCTCCTATAAATGTATTTATATTTTTTTCTAGAAGACATTCATCAAGTTTGCTTGTTTTCATCTATTGCTGAAAAAAGAGCTCTCTGACTCAAAATGTGCCCAGGATCAGAATCCTTAAATGATTTAGTTCAGTTTTACTGACACTGATTCACTAAATTTTTCAAGAATATATTCTCAAAGTATAGTGTTAAAAGGGTAGTCCCTGGAGCCAAGCCATCTGGGATCTTTCCCAACTCGTTGTGGCCTTGTACAATTTACTTAACATTCCTCATCTATAAATGGGATTATGATACTAATTAGCTCATAAATGGATATACATATAAACCTCTTAGCTTAGTGTTTTGCATATGGTAAAATCTAAATAAATGTCCCATTGTTATCATCATTGTTGTTATAATACAAGGAAATAAATGCACACTTTTTTGTGCCAGCCTAAAATTAATAATATTCCCCTTTACTACTGAACTGAGCTGTACCACTTTTATTCATCCATATTAAGTTATCCCACAAAAAATTCTTAAAGCACCTACCATGGGTCAACGGTGGACTAGGCACTGAGAACAGAAGGAATAAAGCCCTGCCATCAAAGTGCTCATGGTCTGGTAATGCAGGCAGATAAATATGACACTGTGTGATAAGCAAATTGATGGGGAGATGTATAGGGTTTTGTGGGCACACACTGGAAGGCTGTTTACCAGCCTAGGTACTGAGTGCCTGGGGAAGGAGCAGAATGAGGAGAGTCTTCATGAGGGTAGTGAGGCCTGAACTACATGTGAAAGATGAGAAGCAGTCAGGCAGGTGAAGGACATGGGATGAAAGAGATGAGAGACTGCATGAGGTAGCCTACAAACATGCTACCTCATGTGGAAGGCCAAGAGTGGTGAGACATGGAAGAGAAGAGGCAGGCAAGGGCTAAATTCTGGGACATCTTGATCACTACAGTGTTTTTGTGTGAGAGTAGGGGGGTTGTTTGTTTGTTTGCTTTTGTTTTAATTTCTTATTTAATTAAAACTATCAGTTTTAGCTCAAAATAAGAAATGAAAATGGAATAAAGCAAAAGCAGTGGGTAGAAATGAACAAACAATTCCTTTGGCCTGCAACTTTTGACATATAGCCTGTAGCCATTGTCAGAAGTTGACACCTCTCAGAAAACGAAATATGTAGCAGAGTGAGAAATGCCTGCAAACCACCCATCAGAATTTTTACATCCATCTTATTTTTCCTTTTTCTTATATTTTGTAATTTTCATTTTTTCTGAAACTTATTTTTCTTCCATTTTCAACTCATTATTCAGCAATAAACCAAAGGTGGAGCATGACCTTCTTCATTCAACAAATATTAGTATATTCAGTAATTAGTCAATAACAATACCTTATATCTCTACATTGCCCTGTATATTAGTTATCATTGCTCATAATATATTACCCCAAAACTTAGCACCACTCAAAACATATATTGTCTCACATGATTTCTGGGGGTCAGAAATCTGAGAGCAGCTCTTCTCAGACGTGGCTGCTCAAGTTTTTTCATGAGGCACTACAGTGTTTTAAAGAAGAGAATAAGATGGTCATATTTTGAAAGATCCTTCATATGACCTCTGTGGGAAAAAAATGAATTTTCAAGGGGATAAGACTAGAAAAAGGAAAATCATTCTGGAAGCTGCTGTAGCTATCTAGGTGCAAAAGAGGGTAACTAGAACTATAGTGGAGGTTTTGGAAATTGATGCTGTTAATGTCCTCCAGCCAAAGACCACCAGGAACACACCTTTAGTTAAACAAGTTGGGTTTACTGCTTGTTGTAGCAAGGGAGAACACATGCCATGGGGAAGTGTGGGGCGTCTCAGTAAGAGGATGTTAGAAAAGACATACAAGATTTGATCTTCTGTAAGGTGATTTGGGGACAGGTTCAAGGAAGCAAGGCTTTTCCCTAGATTGGAAGCAAGGGCGATCCTCATATTGGGTATCAATTTTATTTATAAGACAGAAGGAAAGAAGTGAGGCTAAAGCCAGGTTAGGGGGTGTTCAGTCATTTTCTGGTTCAAACAATGTTCATGCTTTGCCAAATAATAACTATTAGTTTGACAGAAGCAGGAAATCACTGTTTTGAAACTATTATAATAATTCAAACAAAAAGCCTCAAAGCATACTAAAATTAGTAGGTAAAAGTCTAATGAGAAACAGAATATTTATATAGACTCAAAGTATTTCCCACAAGATATTTATTAAATACTAAGGGAAAATATTAGCTCTACAATAGAGAAACCTGGCAACCACCACCTTATCCAACTGACCAAAGTCAATATTTCCAGGAATGGGACAAATCAACACTATGTGACTCCTGATATAATACACTAATAAGAACACAAAATCATGTTCATTCTGGCCAAAAAATGCATAACCTGAATCTATTCATGAAGATACATCAAACAAACCCAACTGAAGGACTTTCTACAAAATAATTGCCCTCTACTCTTCAAACAAGAAAGGCAATGGAAAGACAAAGTAAGATCAAGGGAAAGTTCTACCCTCAAGAAGGCTAAAGAGACATGACAACTAAATGCAACAAGGGAAGCTAGATTAGATCCTGGAAAAGAGAGGAAAAAAAACTTTTGTTTTTTCTCTTTTGCTATGAAAGACATTGTTAGGACAAATGGTGAAATTTGAATAAGGTTTACAGATTATATTATAGTATTATATCATGTTATTACTTTACTAATTGTATGATGATTATGTAAGAGAACATCCTTGTTTTTTTAAATACACAGAGAAGTATTTAGGGGCATCATCTCTGGAAATTACATTCAACAGTTCAACAAAATAATAATAAATATATGGGGATGAGAGAATGTAAAGCATATGTGGTAAAATATTAACATATGTGTCATTTAATAAGAATATATAGAAATACTTTTGCAAACTCTATAACTCTGAAATTGTTTCAAAATAAAAAAGTGTTAAAAAGAAAAAAACATGTAAGGCAGGAGGAGAGAAAAATGAAGTTTAAATGGCCCAAGTTTCTTAAATTGTCCAAGAAGAGTAAATACAAAGATTATTATATTTTGTTAAGTAAAAAAAAAAAAATTGGGGGGGGAAGAAATTGTAGGATAACACTAAAGGAATGGAATAGGATAGTATACTCCCAAAGAATAGAGAAAAAATCTTGAGGAGCCTCCAGAGAGGTGGAAGGTGAAGAAATCGAACACACTCACTGGTATGAATATCACCGGATGGTGGAAGGGGACAGTAGGGTGAGGAATTCTGTTCTGGGCATATGACCCCTCCACTGTGGGGACAGAGTGGCAAAACCTGTCAGGCTTGTGGCCCTCCTTAGATGTGGCAAAAAGGGTTGTGAGTGCCAAATAGCAACCCATTAGGGTTTCCAGAGATTCTGGCCCTTCATCCTACAGAGGAGTCATCACTGTAGCACAAGAGACTACCACCTACCTACCCTCCCTCCTTAGACATACCTGGCACAAGCCCCCTGCTGCACTCCTGGGAGCTCAGTCCTGCTGGGAACCACAGGCTGAGAGCAATTTCCACCACTACCCTTTGTTGGCAGTTGGCAGGCTGAGGTCCCTGCTTCCCTTGGCCAATTCCTGCCACCACTAATGTCTTCCCTGTGGCTTGTTTCTGGCAATGAGCCCTCCCTGGCTGCACATGAAGCACCTGTCTTTGCCAGGCAGGCCTGCTGCCATTGCTGGCACTGGCCCCATTTCCCTGGAATCCTTCCTTCAGTGGGGGAGAACGGAAGGGTGCGGGGGTATGGGGAGATGTGTGGCACTATCCTTTACAGAATTCTCCTAAGAGCCTCCAGGGTGCCTCCCTTGCTAGTCCAGCACCTGGCTATGACCACGTGGCTCTCCCCTCCTTGTATTTCTATCCCACTTCATACTTCCATGGCCACTATTTCACTTGAGCCTCACAGTAAGAGCGGAGTTTGGTGCCAGACCAGCATTTCCCTTCCACAGATGAGAAAACTAACCCCTGGCACAGGAACGAGTACTGCAGCCAACCCACCCCAGGCCCTGCTCTCATCTCCCTGAAGCCTTTAGAGAACCTGAGGGTAATCTTCCCACCCCAAAATCATTATCTGTTCTTACTCAACCATATCTGACTCATCCTTTCTTATCCCAGGCCTCCCTCCTACAGGCCCTGCCCCGAAGTATACTCTGCAATCTGTAACAAAATATCCTTTCCTTTTACATCTTGCCTCACCTAGGCCTAGCTATGGAAGAATGAGACTCAGCAGAAAGATCCCTTAAAAAGTATTCTGCTCAAGATACTGATAAGGATGAAAAACTGACTTGTTCAAGGACACAGTGAGTTAGAGACTGAGCAGAGAGGTAAAGCCCGTATCTGACTCCTGTCTGCTGCACTTTTCCCTGTAGCACAGTTGAGAGCCTTGTCTAGACCAAAACAGACGATCCTCCCCGCAGTTGGAAAAAAGCCTCTCTTCCCAGCTCCTGCCAAGATGAGAGCCCTTAGCATGCATTAGGCCATCTTAAGTTCTTGGGAAATAATTCAGACTAAAGGCGAATAGTTGTGGGCATATCCAAAGGCAGGACAGGCTACCTGGGGGTTAAGTTTTTGTTTGGTTGCATATTTTGTAGGGTTTTGTGTTGTTGTTGTTGTTTTTTGGGGGGGGGTAACTGGGGGAGTAGATAGGAGTGTTGTCAGAAGGACAATATCACCAAGGTAGTGACTGACCCTTCACTTCCAGACACCATCGTGGCTCCAGTGCCATCTCTGTACCTTCAGGTACAAAGCAGCCAGGATTGCCACCCAATATGGCCAAGTTTATTTCCTTGCAATTTTGTTAGTAGCTACAATGATGGCTGAAGTGTAGAGGAGGACAAGTGACATCTGTAATTGTCTCCCCCTCCCCTACACAAATCTCTGCCTGGGAGCCACAAAAGTGCTGCCATCCATCTTAACATACTTCCTAATTCCAAAATGGCTCGTCTGGTCCCAACACCAGGCCTTTCCCCTTCAGTTATCATGCCAGCCAAAAACTTAGAAGAGGTCCTCAAAGTAGCCAACTTTAGATAATACGAGAACATTTTTTAGAAAAGAAAAACAAAGGGAATTCAAGTTATAACCCATATCTTAAAGGTTGGCCTGCATATTTGAAAGGGAAATAGAAAACATTTTATAAAATATAGCAAATTTGAAAAACCAGAGAGGTAACTTTGAAAAAGGGGTCCCAAATTCATTTTTAGCCAACACTTCACTTCTTGCCCTTTTCTACACAGCAGCCATGTCTTCCCTATCCCAGACCAGTCTAACATGACCCTAAGAGCACTAAAAGGGGGTCACTGCTGTTAGGAGCTGTCCTCAAATAGGCACCATTACTTTGCAAATGCAATCTGACAGAGCAGGCAGCAGGCATCACAGCCCAGAGGCAGCACAGTATAAAGGGGTGAGGACTAAGGTATTCAGGAAAGATAAGCTATTTGCAGAGGGGTAGTATTTAGGCTTTCTGAATCAAGGTAAAATAGCTGAGAGAGCAAGAATCAGGACCTGCGCTTCGTCTTGCAGGGCAACCATTTGCCCCGATGCCCTCCATATGGATTCCCTGACCACTAAGTTGGCAGGTTAACTTGAGCCTTCCTGGATGGCATTCACCCCGTTTCCTGCTCAGAGTTCAGTTGGACTGGGCCCAGGGAGATTCGCCGCTCTGCCGCGCTCCACTCCCGAGGTCTGCACCGCCGACACCGCCGGGTTCATTACGTGGACTCGGGCGCCCTCGCGCGGCCGCTGGCAGGCGACGCACCGTCCTCAGGTGCCCTCAATCCCGAGGGCGGGTCCCCGGGGCCTCGGCGCCCGCGAGCACAGCCCGCGCTGGGTCGTCAGCGAGGCCGCTGGGCACCCCTGGGCCTTGTTAGCGCGCGGCGGATCCGCTGTTTGCGAGGCCGCCGGACTCCCTGGGGCCGTGCCGGTGGCGGTCGACCAGGCAGAGCTAACGAGGCCCGCGGGAGTGCCGCCTTCACCCCGCCGGCCGCCCCTCCGCAACCGCAGGGAGGCCCGGCCGTGGCAACTTGGAGCGCCGCCGCCGCCGCCGCCGCCGCCGCCCGGCTTGCTTAGCGGTGCAGCCAGGCCTCGCGCCGGCCTGTGGCCTGTGCCTAGCGCCGCAGAGAGTAGGGACCACCCTTTGCCCCTTTCCCGCCATCCTTGTCAACGCAGGCCCCACCCGAGCGTCACACAGGGAGCCTTCCCACCCTGCCCCGCGGCAGCCCCAAAGGCTGATCCCGGATGAGCCCTCCCCCGCCCGCTCAAAACCTCAGCATGGCTGTCCCTTGCCTGGGTTCCAGTGACGTTCCCAGTGACCAGAAGGCTCCCCGAAAAGAGAAAACGGAGAGAAGGAAAGTGAGCAATTCACTGGCCTCTCTCGACCTGGGATGTGTGGGTGTTGTGCCAATACTCCTGAATGAAGGGACTTGGGAGCTACTTCCTGACCTCTATAAACTCTTTTTAGCCATCTGCGTGGAGATAAAAATGGTATCCATAGCATGGGACTGTTGTAGTCACAGTAATCTAACATTTATCATCCATTTATCATTTTCCAGGAACTGTGCCTGATGGGACCTGTCATATGAAGCACCCTTACCCCCATTTTACAGATAGGAAAACTGAGGCCTGGAGAGCTGACCTGATTTGGTTTGAAGGTGCACAGCCAGTGAATGACTGAGACAAAGACAAGGCTATTTACTCCAGTGTTTTCCTAAATGTCTAACATCTGTGAGAGCCCAGACCCACATAGATGCTTCTCAGAACAAGGATCCCATTGCCCAATAATTTGGAGAGACGCTGCATATTAGATCTTCCTCTGCTTTGTGGAGGCTAACAAAGCATTTTAGTGGGCTAGAGTTTCTCAAAGAAAACTTTTATATTTATTTAATTGTGTTTTCCAAACTTTTTTGAATAGGGAACACTTTTTTAAAAACACATTCCTATTAGCATCTTGTGGAACTGTGTTCCATGAAATACACTTTAGGAAACACTTCCCTATTAAGCTGCCTCCTTTGTCTCACATGAAAGAACAAACATGGAAGTACTTGTAAACTGAAAAGTGTTATAGAGGTATGAGGACAGGTTTTATTATTATTGCTATTATCATCATCACATTCTTCATTATTTTCTAGGGATCCCATCCCTGGTCTTCTGGGACTCCACTTTGTGGTCCTAAATGATGACAATAACTAACCTTTAGAGAACACTTCTATGTGCCAAGCCCTCTTCTAAGTACTTGATGTGTATTAACTGATTTATTATTTATAACTACCCAGGTATTATCCCCATCTGGAAAAAGACTTAAAATTATGTCTTTTATGATGAAATGAGTATTAAATGAGTAATAGACGTAAAGCCCTTAGAATACTACACAAATGTATGTTATCATTATGCCCATTTTACAGAGGAAGAACCTGTGGCACAGAAGTTAAGTAACTTCCTTAGGTCACAGGAGTAATAAGTGGATTGGAACCCAGGCAGCCTTCGAGCAGAGCCTGTGCTTGTAACCATAGAGTTATCCTGCCTCTCTGCCAGAGGTGAGGGGGAAACCCCAGAGCCAGGCCCTCATCAGCAAAGCCATAACCTCCTTGGATAGTGGGAACGTTTCTTCTCTACCTAGGACCATCTCCTCCCATCCTGCCTGCCCCCCTGCCTATCACAGCCACCACCACAAACACCCTCAAGTGGAAAAAAGGAATAAGATTTGGGGTTGGACAGCCCTAGGATAGACCCCAGCTCCACCATTTACTGGCTGGGTGACCTTAGACAAGTAAGTTAACTACCAATTTCCTCTTTAGTAAAGACGCAGCATCATCTACCTCAGGTTTGTGAGGGTGAACTGGGAAAATGGCTGTAAAGCACTTAGCAAAGGACCTAGCACATCTTAAGTGTTCAGTAAATGGTAGTCTAATGCCTTCAATTTCCACCCCTCTGGAAGCCTTCCCTTACTGTGCCTCCTCCCACCCCCAGGCGGAGTCACAGCCCCATCACCAGTCCTGGGCTTATCCCCATCTCACCACTTTATAGATCTGTCTCCCCCACAAAGCTCAGCTCCAGAGGATAGGGATCATGTCGGTTTTGTTCACTGCTGTACCCCCAGGGTCTAGCACTACCAAGCCCAGTACATAGTAGGACCCCAATAAATATTTGCTGGCTGAATGATTGAATCAATAGTAACAAAAAAGATAACTAATATGAATTGAGAGCCTACTGTGTGCCATGTTCAGTTCCAAACATATTTCATGGATTCTAACTCATTTAATATAGCACCCACGTGAAATAAGTACTATTCTTTTCCCATCTGAGGAAAGTGAGGCACAGTTATGTGCCTGGTAAATATTAGAATCAAGATTTGAATTCAGTCAGGCTGGCTTCAGACCTAGCAAGCTTAGTCAACAATAGATGAATGAAATGATGGATGCCTACCTTCCCTCACAAGAAGGCCGAAAGAGACTAAAAGCCCTAGGTTTATTATAACTGACCCTCCAGAAAAGGAAGGAATCCCGGGTTCAAGCCCTGCTTCTCCCTGGGCCTGCTTCCCCATCTGTGCAACAAGTCGGGGGACTTGGTGGTTCCTGTCTAGGGGGCAAAGGAGAAGAGAGGGAAGGGGAAGTTGGGCCAGGAGACATCTAGAAATAGTGCAGTCACTAAGTCAGGCCAGCGTGAAGCAGAGAGAGGGGCTCTACTGCTGTCTTTGCTAGCATCCACTCTGGTTGACCCTAATTCGACCAGGACTGGGGGTCAGGGTCCAATAATTATGGACAATAATGACTGTTTGTCTGTGATCATTACTTTACAGCTTGCTAAATCATTTTAATAAGCATTATCTCACCTGGGCATCACATCAACCCTGTGATTATTATCCCTGAGAATGACACCTCGAAAGGACTAGGACTTGCCCAGGGTCACACAGTGGGTCAGTGTCTAGACTCTGCATGACTCATCTGTTGATATGAACTACAGCAAGTCAAACTGTAGAAACTGCTCTGGCTCTTTAAGGTGGAAGCAGGCAGGACCCAGCTGGTATGCCTGGGACATAGTCAAGTAAGAGAAGTAGCCATTTCCACTCATTAAAAGTTTGGCCAGGAAAGCAAAGTGGGCATCTGGGGACAGGCTGATCTCCTTGGGGCTCCGGCCGCAGCTGGACTTGGCACCAGGCCCAGGCTGCTTAATTGGCTCCTAGGTATCCAGCTGAGCCTGCATCCCCCAGGGAGTCCCTCAAGCCACTGAGGTCCAGCTCATTAAGGACTAATTGGCCATGAATTACTCAGCCAGCCTCAGGGACAGAGAACGATGAGCTCAGAGTGTGAAAAGTTTGAGCAGCCACAATTTGCCCCCATGCGGCCAGAACTTTCTCCTCAGTGGCCCAAACTTTTTACAGCCCTGTGGGGCAGAAAGGTCCCTGCTGGCACCTAGGTTTCTCCAGGTTGCCCAAGCCCAGGTGTACCATCAACACATGGCTGTCCCTGTGGGGGCTGGCGTCACCCTAGCCATGGTCTGTTGGTCTGGAGCGCCAATGAGCTCCCCCAGGACTCACAGATGCTCTCAACCCAGCGAGGGGCTGCCCCAGCTTTATTCTCCATTCCTCTACCCCATCCCTGGACACTTGGTGGGACAGCAGTCCTCTCCACACCCAGGAAATGGGCCTGGGCACTCACTCCCTGGGCTGAGCACTACAGCCTTGGTTGTCCACATGACATGAGACCCCAACCCCGCAGCAGTTCACAGAGGCCACTTGGCCCCGTTAGCCCATTTCCTCCTCACAGCAGCCACAGGAGGGAAGATGATGTAAAGATGATGATAGTGATAAACAGCTACTATTTCAAAGCTAAACATTTTATATGCATCAGCTCATTTACTCCTCAGAGAAACCCCTTTAGGTGGGAATTATTATCACTTTTTCATAGATAAGTAAACTGAGACTCAGGCATTAAACTTGCCCTCCTCATACAACCTTTTCCCATACAGAATACTAGCTTTGAAGTGAGACTAATGTGGGTTCATATCCCAGCATTCACACTTAAATAGCTGTGTAATCTTATGCAAGTTACTTAACTTCTCTGAGTCTTAGTTTCTTCATCCGTAAATTGGGGATAATGTTAGTTTCTAGTTCATAAAAGTGTGAGGTTAAAAGAGTATTTAAAATGCCTACCGCAGGCATGGCACAGAGTAAACATTCATTAAATGACAGTGGTTAAACTATTGTATAGCTTGATGGACTTCCACCATTCATCCACTCACCCTACAGGGTCACTAATGCATGCTTGGCCTGGATGCCCCCTGCCCAGTGGGGAAGACGTATGGGGCAGACCCTGCCTGTTCTCAGGGAACTCACAATAGTGGATCAGTAAGATCAACAGGAAATACTCCAAGTATAAGGAGAAAGGGAAACGCATGCCTGGGGACAACCTGGGGTGGGGAGTGGGGGCAGATGACAGACTATCTTCCCTGCCTCTCCCTGCTCAGAGGTATAACCTATGAACTCCAGGACCTCTCTCTGCTAATTCCTTCGCCCACTCCCCAAATAAACCCACACCTAAGAAGGAGAGAGCTTGCTACAGTAACACAATTTCAAGACTTGTCTCACAGCCCCCTTCCAATCACAGGGGGCTCAAAATCTCTCTGAGATAGAAATTCTCAGACACTCTTACCCACTTCCCCTCACAGACCCTTAGGAATGCTCTAAACTCAGGTGTCCCAGCTCAGTATGATGGACATTCATGATGGGGCTTGGACTGGAGCTGAGGCCAGAACCTGAACTAGGGCTGAATAGCTGTGGTCTCTGTCCACTGGCCTTGACCTCAGATAGTAGCAGAAGGAAGCTGTGCCTGGAGCCATCCTAGGGTCCCTGAATCATTGGTGACCTCTTGGTGGCCACCGACTTCCCCAGCCGGTCCCTACTAGGACCAAACCTGTAGGAGGAGTTAGGGACTCTGAGAAAGAGAGGAGGTTGAGGATCTGGATGGGGAAGGTCTGAGGAAGTGACTCACATTGGTCCAAGGTCCCCTGGTGAAGATTTGGAGGGAGCTCAGAGGAACCACAGGTTAAATGTGGGAACCAGCAGCAGAGGGATTTAGAGTAAGACAGTCCAAGTTCAAGTCCTAGCTCTGCCCCTTAGTGGCTGTGTGACCTTGGGCAAATGCCTTTACCTGTTTCCTCCTCAACAAAATGGGGTAATAATAGGACCAACCACATAGGGTTGTTGTGAGAATTAGAGATAGTCTTAGTTAACGTATATGGGGTCCATACTGCCAGTGACTATGCTTAATAAGTTACAGGCATTACCTCACTTAATACTCACAACATCCCTGTGAGGTGTTGCTTGTTCATAAATGTATAATACACACCTCACAGGTGTTCAATACATGTGTTGAGTGGGTGGGTGGATGGATGGATGGACGAATGAATGAACAAACGAATGAATGAACAAAGGAATATAAGGTTGGTGCTATTATGCCCATATTCCAGAAGAGCACTATGAGGCTCAAACATTGGAAGTAACTTGCCTAGATCACACAGAGCCAGAACTAGATCCCAAGTCTCCTTCCTTGGCCCTGATGTCTGCACAGCCCAAATGACTCAAATCTTACATTCCTGGAGCCCAGGCAGTGTGGGTGTGAGGAGCAATGCACCAGGGTTGTCCAAGGATGAGGTGCCTCAAACTAACTGGTCCTGCCAGGCACAGACTGCATACAAACTCCCCTCACCCCCACTCCCCATAGTCCCTCCAGCACTGGCACAAGCCCAAGAGGTTTCAGCCTGACATGATGCTTGGGTGCCATCTTGCGGCTGTTCTGAGAAATGCAGGCTGCACCTGTCCTGGTCAGAAGGCCTCAGGTAGCAGAGGAAGGATAGTCCCACTGCCAGGAGAGGACAGAGGGCCTCTGGTCCATGGATCCTGAGCAAGGCCCCCAGCCCAGACATGGGAAGGAATGGAGGGACTGTTCCCAAAGCTTTACTCAGAGACTGAAGCTCTCCCGGAGTCAAATGACTTCAAGGAAGAGGGGATCAATGCATCCAACAGGAGCCTGAGGCCTGGCTTCCTGGAGAGTCAAGCCCAGGTGGCTCCTCCATGCCCCTCCCACACAACACACACATACAAGTCATGTCATATCACCTGCCAGATTTCTCACTGCCCACTGCCTGAGGATCTGCAGCCTGGTCTCTTAAGGCTGGGGGTTCAGCCTGAAGGACCCTCAGAGTGGAGAGTTCCCACCTTTTTCTTATATATCTGAAATCCATGAAGGAGTGGATACTGCCCAGCATCACACAGCAAGAACCCAGGCCTCTGGGATGTCAAGCCAGTGAATTCTCAATAGTGCCCCTTTTCTCTTACAAATTAAACAGCGAGGAAGTGCTGTGAGTCAGCCATGCATCTATTCAGCCAGATCCTTTCCCTCAAGGATTTCCATTCCTACAGAGGCCTGGGAGCCCCCACCAGCCTGGGACCAGGCAAGCATCTTATATGGAAAACAATCTGGAGATCAAAACCAGACTTGACTTCAAGTCTCAACTCTGCCACTTACTAGTGCTGAGCCTTGGCCAAGTGCAACTTCTCACTGAGCCTCGGGTTCTTCATTTGTAAAACGGGTACAGTGATCCCTACCTTACAAGAGGTTGTGGAGTTTAAATGAGATACAGCATGTAGCATCCCAAGTGTGGCACCTGACCAGGACAGAAGCTGCTAAAACGGGCTATTCCTACTTCTAGGTCCTGACCAGCTAAGGAAAGATCGACTGTGGGGTGGAGGGTAGGGCGGGAGACTGGAGCCCTCCAGCCACAGCTGATAACAGGGTCCTGATGCCCAGCTTTTCTCAAAGTCAGACTCCAGGCCTGGGCAAATCAGGGCATTCCCTTCTGAATCAGGCAATTGGTGTCTTGCCTTCCTAAAGGCCCTGACTTTTTATTTTGGGGGGCTCAAAGAATGAGTCTGCCAAGAAGGAATGTGCTTATGTTCACCCCCTACCTGGTGTAAGGAAACACAACATTGTGAATGTAATTAACATCACTAAATTATATATTTGAATATGGTTAAAAGGAGAGATTTTATGTTGTATATACACTAGAATAAAATTTTAAAAACAACACATAGGACTGTAAAGACAGCAGTGAACCCTAATGTAAACTGTGGACTATAATTAATAGTACAATTATAATATTGTTTCATCAGTTGTAACTAAGGTACCACACTAATGCAACACGTTAGTAATAGGAAAAAACTGTGTGTAAGGGGGTATGTGGGAACTCTGTATTTTCTACGTGATTTTTCCATAAACTTACAACTTCTTTAATAAAAATAATTTTCTAAAAAAACTAGAAGGAGGATACTGCATTAGCATGATAAAGAATATCTACTTCAAACCAATAGGCAACAGCATACTTGATAGAGAATAAGGAGTCCTATTAAAACAGGAAAAAATAAAAATCCCTTATATTATTTTTTAACATTGTTCTAAATGTCCTGGTTCATAAAATATAAAATAGAAATAAAGCTCTAATTATTATTTTAAAAATAAAAAAGGATAATTCTCCCTAGAATTCCCAATAGAATCAAATGAAAAATGTTTTGAATTAGTAAAAGAATTCAGAAGGTGGTAGTATATAAGATAAATGTAAAAATCAATAACTTTCAGATATAATATTATTGCCAATTCAAAAATATAATGGAAAATTGTTTTGCTCAGAATGGTGACAAACAGAAAAAAAACTAGGAATAAATTTAACAAGAAAGTGAGTGACTTATTCCTTATTCAACAAATAATTACTGAGCATCTCTTATATGTCAGGTTCTGTGTTGGGTACCTGGAATATAATGTGAGCAAAATGGGCAGTGCTCCTGCTGTCATGGACCTATACAAATAAAACTATAAAACTTAGTTTATAGATATAAAATAAGACTTGAAAAAATGAAATACCATACCTTGTAACTAGATGGGAAGACTGAATGTTGTCAAGATGTAATCTACAGTTTTAATGAAATCCAACTTTAAAAACCACAAAGGGATTATTTTGAAAAGTGGTAAAATGATCCAAAAGGTTGTAAGAATAAAATAAAATAGCAGCAAAAAGTTGAGAAAGGAGGAGATTGTGGGGATATGGCAGAGTAAGAAGTTCGATGAATCAGTCCCTCCAGCAAAACAACTATTAACTGGCAGGAACTGTCTGCATCAATTATTTTGAAACTCTGGAGTCTAGGGGAAGGAGCGGGAGTAAGCGGCTAGTAAATTGCAATAATACTGGTGTTTCACTCTCCTGGAAGTGGCTACCACTTCTGTCCCCCCATGTCAGGCAGCTGGAGCTCATGCTTATGGCACAGCTTGCTAGTGGCAGGGTGCGTCAAAAAGAACTTGTCCTCCAAACTCCAGGGTGTGTGATCAGATCCCAGATGTCTACCTTTGATCAGTTACCCAGACTGCTGTGGGCCAGCTCTGAGGGTGGCCCTTATTCCAGTCCCCCTCGGGCAAAGGCAGCAGAGGAATCTCAAAGACGGTAATGTTCCTCAAAACTATGGAAAACAGCCAAAAGGCTGCATTAACTGGACAAACGCTTAATCAAGAAAACACAGCTTCAAAAGCTGTAGAGGCAGAGTGGGTGTAGCTCAAGCTCAGTGGTTGAGCACCTGCTTCCCATATACGAGGTTCCAGGTTTGATCCCCAGTACCTCCTTAGAAAAGAAAGAAAGAAAGAAAGAAAAAGCCATAGAAATTCCTGATGTCTTTGCTGACCCCTCACCCAACCCCTCCACAATGCTGGGTGGAGCCAGCTTGCGCTGCCATTGTGGGTCCCAGGGCCTATTCCAGAGGAAGCAAAGTGGCCCCTGTGCATATACTGGGGTGCATGTATGTCACTGCCAATCTATTGGGTGGAATTTTCAGAGACTGAGCTGGGGAACGTATCTCTCACTCTCACTCCAGAGTTTGTTCTGAGGGCAAAGAAGCAGCTTGCAGACAGCTGAGACAGTGTGAGAACAATTAAATTGAAGTGACTTGAACAGTAGACTACCTGCGTTAAATCACTTAAGACAGTACTTAGCAGAGGGAGGTGTTCTATTTCAAAGGGAGAAGAGGGAGCACTCAAACTCCTGTAAACATAAATGGAGAAGATTCCTAAGGCCTCTAGCAAGCACAAGCCCAGGAAGGGAATCAGGCTCCTCAGCTCCAGCTCCATGCAGGCTCAGGTAAGAGATAGAGAGGACCCTGCATTTCCCATTGACCCTGAGCTGATCTTCTGGATAGGAAGACAAAGCCCTGAATAATAAGTCAGAGCAGAGACAACTTGCAGACAGTGAAAAGTGCTTTTTCTTTAGTTTATTTGTTTAGATTAGATCCTGGCATTCAAGAAAATCTCTGTCATATCACTAACTGAACACAAACTTAAGAAACAGGACAAGGACCAAATCCCAGAGTTAACACTTTAAAATATCAAAATGCACATTGTGCAACTAATGGTTACAAGACAAACAAAGAAATAGGAAATCTTTCCCATCCAAAGGAACAAGATAAAAATTCAGAAACCATTGACAAATAGGACCAGACTTTGGACTTACCAGACAAAGACTTTTAAAAAGTGATCTTTAATATGCTCAAGGAGATAAGGGAAAACATGGAGAAAGAACTAAAGGATAAGTGGAAAACAAAGACTGAACAATATGGGAATCTGTGAAAGTTTGAAGCTTTTGTGAATCCCAGAAAAGATCATGCTCTTGGAGCTCATCCATTCCTGTGGGTGTGGAACACTTTGATTGCACTAAATTCAGTTGGGGGCCTTTGATTGGAGTACTTCATTGAGGTATGACCCAGGGTAGGTCTCAACCCTCTTGCTAGAGTCTTTTGTAAATGGGAGAACATTCAGAGAACAACAGAGAAAAAGAGCTGCCATTTTACCCTGCCATGTGAGAGAGGACTCCACAATCATGTACAGCCACAGAAAGATAGAGAAACCCAAAAAGGCTGAGAGAATGGAACCAGCAAAGTAGCACAGAGCTGAAGCAATGAAGCCTCCAAAAGACTAGACCTATGAAACAGCTCAAAGCTGAAAGAGAGAGACCTGGAGGACAGGAGAGCGACTAGTGGGCCACCATTGTGCCCTGCCATGTGCTTGATCACCCATAGCTGAACTCCAAGAGAAAGCATCTTTATATGATGCCGCCATGTGCCTGATTGCCCTCAGTTGCAACTCTGTGAGACAGCATCTCTGATGATGCCTTGATTTGGACATTTTCATAGCCTCAGAATTGTAAGCTTTTACCCCAATAAATTCCTATTATAAAAGCCAACCCATTTCTGGAATATTGCACTGGCAGGCTTTAGATAACTAAGACAGACTCTCTTTAAGGTTTTCAGAAATATTGAAATTGAAGAAGAAAATAACTGAAATTAAAATTTCCTATATGGTTTCAACAGCAGACTGAAGATGGCAGAAGAAAGAATCAGTGATCTCAAAGACAAGAAAATTGAAATGATTCACGCTAAGTGCGGAGCACGTTGCTAAAAAGTATGTCAAGGGAACACGGGCTTAGGCACAACAGAAATTTTCATCAAATGACCACTTTATTACTTACACAGCACAAAGGGTCCAAAAGAGCAGAGGAAGAGATCCCCTAGTGGGAGAGATCTCAGGGAAGCCAAACTGCTCTGGTCAGTGTCAGTGAAAGGCAGCTCTATACATCTCATCTCGTGTCAGAGAGGAGAGACAAATGTTTGCTATTTGGGAGGAGGGGGCCAGGCCACTGAGAATTCCTTCCCTGATAAGCATCTGAGGCTGCTTGTTCCTGGTTTCCAGGTTTAAGGTCTGGTCAACCTTTTTATTAGACCTAACATCTCCACTGGGTTGTAGAATAGAAACAGACTGAAACATTGTTGCACAATAGAAAAGGAGGTGGGGGATAGGCAAGGATTAAGAGATGACCACTGAGTGTCTGTGACTTCCCCAGCAGTCACCCCTCACCCATTCCTAGCCTCCTCCTCCACTTTAGTTTCCACAACATAAGCTCCCTCCAGTCTCAGACTTGAAGGTGGAGACAGGTTAGGCCTGCTGGCTCAGCCCATGGCTCTCAAAAATATTGAGAGTAAAGGTTTGAAAACACCAGGAGCTGCAGCATGTGAGGAAGGCTTCACACAGAATGAAAGAAGGTAGTCATAAAATAATTTGAAAATCTATAGAGACAAAAAGTAGGTTCATGGTTACCTAGGGCTGGAGTGGGGCCAGGGAATGTTAACTGACCAACTAGTGTGTACAGGGTTTTGTTTAGGGGTTATTAAAATGTTCTGAAATTAGATAGTTTATTTCACAATTCTATGAATATACTAAAAAGCACTGACTTGTACACTTATAAAAGGGTGAATTTTATGGCATATGAATTGCAACTCAATGAAACTGTAGTCATATTTGTGATAGTGTTTGTTTAAATGCTATCAAAAAATGACTACAAGGGGTGAAAGCATTTTGGCTTGAAGGCATGAGTTTAATTTGGGGCATGTTAATTTGGAAGTTTCTCTGGGGCATCAGTTAGAGCTGACTAATGGACTGTTGGATACATGGATCTGGGATGTAGGGTTAACATCAGGCCTACAGGTAGAGATGTATCATAACCAGGGCCCAGAAAGGGTAGTAGCCATGGAGAGGGTGAGATCATCCAGAAAGGATGTGGGGTAAGAGAGCAAGGGTCAAAGAGGAGGCCTAGAGAAGAATCCCCTACTGCACTAAATGGGCTCCCTCATTGCTGTCCCCCTAACATGTTCACATCAAGGCCGTGCTCTGTGCTCGTGCTGTTCCACCAGCCCACAGGGCCCTGGGGACACATGTTCTCATTTTGGCCACCCCTGGGACACTACTAACTGGCTAAGTCAAAGCCTGAGAGGAAACTCCATGAGTTCCTCCAGGGAGGAATAGGGTGGATTTAACTGCATTCAAGGGACCCAGGCCTGGACTGGCCTGGTCTTAGTACTCTTATCCTGTTTATATTCTGGTGAGTAAGTCAGTCTTGACGAGGCATGGGGCTGGGGGAGGTTCTTACCCAAAGCATGTAGGAGCAAGGGTAGGCACAGGGACTGAGAACACCCAGGGCATATCAAAATGTTTCCAGCCACTGAAAGTTCTACTTTGTTAATGGTATCACCATTCACACAGTAGCCCAAACTAGAAAAGTTTGGCATTATAGGCAGGGAGAGGGAATCCATGCTTTCTTCCTCTCTCCCTCCCCACATCTGATCCTGTCAGGCCAGCTATATGAAATTTCCACAAGATGGTTCTTGAATTCTGAATCTTGAGTCTCTGACTTCTTGGTTCTCTAATCCCATGATCCCAGTTGGAGACCAGGGAAGAACAGGAGCAACCAAAATTTGCTTCCTACCCCTGTGGTTGTCCACCAGCAAACATTTGTTGAGATTTGGACAGTTCCTACCTCCCCATACTTCCCTCTCACAATCCAGCCCTAGGTCATGGCCATCTGCCTCAGCCTTGATTACAGGGTCCCCACTTCATGACCTTCCCTCTCCCACTTCTTTCACAGCCTCAGAAGGTCCCTAGGGAGGGCTGGCCAGATGCCTAACTTGGCCAGAAGGCTCTGCAGCCTGAGTAGGCCAGAATGGGGTCTTCAGTCAGCTCTTGAGAGGAGGGAAAGGCAAAAAAAGAAGGGCTCTGTGGATTTGGGGCTGTTGAAACAATACTAAGAAAGAACAGAGAAATTGCTTGTTTTCCATTTTATTTCCATCGCTATATCATGAGAAAATAGCTTGAAACCAGAAAAAGCAGGACAAAGATGTCTGAGGAATTAAAGCCCATTTCCTACCATGGTAAGAAACTAGAAGAGAGTGTCTGACAATGCTAATAAAATTCACATCTCTAGCTTAGATAAAGGACTATGCTTACTGAAAGAATCTGACAATGTTTTTGGGATTTCCTTGCATGAGAAATCTTGGGAAAAGACTGAATATTGGCAAAATGTGAAGAAAGAAAGAAATGTCAATTACAGGTTGTTAGTTGATCCCTATAAAACATCAAGAATAGATTATTAAAGATTTTGTGAGAGCACCAAAAAAAAAGAAAAAGGGGATCCATATATATCTACAAATCAGGTCCATTTTTATAAGCTTGTTAAAACTGGCAGAAAATAACATAGCTGACCGCATCAAGTCATTTGCTTGACTTGGCTTTCCTCAGTAGATCTTTCTCTGATTGCTCTGCCAACCACCAGGCAGCCGGTATTACCCACTGTACCTCTATACTTGCTCATACAAAACTATTTTATAGCATCTCTTATACTTGTGCCATTACATTAGAAGAGCAATACTCCAAAGGGGGAACCAAAAACAGCCTATTTTTTTCTGCCTACACCCCTCTGTGGGGCTTCTTGGACCAAATCTTGATAATTTTCTATTATGATTTTGTTAATCCCTAAATAATATTTAAAAGTCCTTGGGTCACTATTAGTTTGAAAAAAAAAACTGGTATTAGCCACTCAAATAGACAATTCCTTCTAATTATAAAAACTCCAACTTTGAAATTAAGAATTACCACCCACTACCAATTGTGCCTCTTTCACATTAGATGTCCAGAGTGAGAAATGGAAGCCTCATTAGCTTTATCCTAACTCTCTTCTGTATGTTTTCTTTCCTCTCCCTAGTCTATAACCCATGGTGTTTACCTCATCAGATTCAGAACAACAGATAATAAGTCTGGGGTAGAAATGCCCTCATTTCACCTAGCAGTGGTCAGTCTTGGGCTTGGTGGACGTTTAAAGCAGACACTACGGGGGATGCTTTTCTCAAGCAATGCACATATCTGGTGAATTGCTGACATCCTCCCCTTGGTTCCAGCCCCTGGGTAGTAGCTCCCAGAACTTATTACTTTGGGGATCTATACCCCACTTGAACAGAACTTCTCTTGGGGAAAACCTTCAAGAGAGATGCTGCCTGCTTACTCTCTGTGGCCACATTGTGACCACGGGGCTGGGGCCACGAATAGGGTGAGGCAAGTGAGGCAAAAGTTAAAGAGGAGCCAGAAACTCAGCGATCAAGATAATTAATAGTTCAATGAAATCTTTAAAACATCAAAGGCAGTGCAAAAAATCCATGATGAACAAAATATCAAAAATTTAAATAAGGGCAGGCTCCAACAAGACAAGGATAGGGTGAGCTGAGCGAGGCAAGGTTGTGCATATTACAGCCAGGCCAAATGGTGGACGTGCTGCTCCTATGGCTCCCTGTTTCCTGGCCCTGACATTGGGGGCTACAGCCACAGCCTTTCACTTTGAGTTGCCTCAGCCTTGACTCAAACCTCAGTCTCCAGTATGTCAAAAGTACAAGGAAAAAATTACAAACGTACTGCTTGACATCCTAAAGCACTTCTCACTGGCTTGAGTTGAGGGGATAGCATCGGTTTGAGCCCCCACATTGGGGAAGAAAATTTTTTTCTTCAAAGACATTCTCTTCAAACAGTTTTCTTCAAAGACATTCTCAGAACTTACATTTACCTTTTGACTCTACAGATGGGTCTTGGGCTAAGGGGTCCAACATTTCTCAGCTACCTCCTTTGTTAGTCCTCCTAGTGATCTAGTACCCCACCTTGACAACGTGAGAAAAGCCCTTTCATTTCTCTCTCTCTCCCTCCCTCCTTCCCTCCCTTTCTCACTCACTCCCTCCCTCTTCCATCCCTTTTTTGTTTAAAAAAATTTTATATCAATGTTAGAAGTTACTCAGTTAGCACAAAATAATAACTACAAATAACAACAAATTTGCTTTAATCAGTGGTTACACTTCTCCTTACTTTTGATCATTCCTCAATCTTGAGGGATTCAGGATGATGTTCACTCTGCTTTAGGCTGAGAAGGGATATAGATATCACAGGGCAGAGGAATGGAATTGTTTTGATTGTAGTTGATGATATTATATCTTTTGGGGATGAGTCCTGTCCGTCATCGTCATGTTGTTAGATGTCCAGGTCAAGAACTGGAGTGAAAGAATTTAATTTTTATTTTATCCTGATTTTTTGGTCCACAGATAAAACAGAAACATTAAGATACCTTTTTAATATCCTGCTACACACTGTATTTTGACTGTGCATTTTTACCCTGCTTAATAGAATGTAGACCATACAGGGAAGACAGTATGTTATTCATTGTGTGTCCCACACCTAGCATATGGTTTGACACAATGTACGTGCACAATAAAGATGTGAAGGAAGAAATAAAGGAACAACTGACACTTTATAGAAATAAGGAGCAAAACAAACAAGATGGAGCTATGGGGCAAAGTTGTTTCTTGTAATTGTTCCTGATATGGTAAAAGATAACTTTTCATTTTCTCTCTAGGAATATTAGAGCATCATGGAGATCAAGGCACCCAGTCCAGCCTGGTGAGGTGGGGGCTGGGGTTGGGACATTCAAGGGCCTGTTACAGAAACCAAGCCTCCTATTCCCTTTTACTTCCCAGAGCCATCCTGCTTTCCCAGGGAAGATGTCAGGCTGGAGCAATAGAAATTCCAACATGTCCTACAGCAGCTTCTTCATGGTGGGCTTCCCAGGGGTGCAGGAGTACCGCACCCTCCTTGTGTTGCCCTTCCTTGGCCTCTACTTGGTGATCACATCTGCCAACACCCTGGTCATCCACACAGTGGCAACCCAGAGGAGACTTCACCAGCCCATGTACATACTCATTGCCCTGCTCCTTGCTGTCAACCTCTGTGCCGCCACCACCGTGGTTCCTGCCATGCTGTTCAGCTTCTCCACAGGCCTGAACCATATTGCTTTGACTCAGTGCTTGCTCCAGATGTTCTGCATCTACTTCCTCATTGCCTTAGACTGCAACATCTTTTTGGTCATGGCCCTGGACCGCTATGTTGCTATCTGCTATCCACTCCGCTACCCAGAGATAGTGACAGGCCGGCTGCTGGCTGGCCTGGTGGGAGTGGCAGCTGCCAGAAGCACATGCATTGTGGCTCCAGTGGTGGGGATGGCCTCCTATGTTCGCTTCTGCCGCTCAGACATTATCCACCACTTTGCGTGTGAGCATATGGCCCTGATGAAGCTCTCCTGTGGGGACATCTCCCTCAACACGACTGTGGGACTCATTCTTCGCATCTTCAACAGAGTCTTAGACATGCTCCTACTTGCAGCCTCCTACTCCCGCATCATCCATGCTGTGTTCCAGATTTCATCAGGCCGAGCACGTTCTAAGGCCCTAGACACCTGTGGCTCCCACCTGCTAGTCATCTTCACAGTCTATTCCACTACCATGTCCTCATCCATCATCTACCGGGTGGCCCGCAATGCCTCCCAGGACGTGCACAACCTGCTCAGTGCCTTATACCTGCTGCTTCCGTGTCTGGTCAACCCCATCATCTATGGCGCCAGGACAAAGGAAATCAGGCAACACCTGCCATCTCTGTTCCAAAGGGCACGGCCACAGGACCCCACTTAGAATTCTTTGTCCTTGCCTTCACATAGGGAGCTTCCTTCCTGATTCTGGGTGGCTTCTGAGTTTTACAACGACTCTCAGTATCAAGAGAGGATGTAGGATATGAAGCTGGATGGATAAGCTGAGGCCAGATAATTAAAGGCCTTAACTGTTATGGTAATAAGTTTAAACTTCTATGGTAGACAGTTTTGTAGCAATTTAAGATTCCAAAACAGAGATGTGTCAAGATCATATTTGTGTTTCAGTCATAGTAGAGTGTGGATTAGAGGGAGATAAGGCTGGAAGCCAAGAGATCCATTAGGAGGCTGCTACAGATGGGAGATGTAGGTAGCCTATACCTTACTATTTACAGCAGAGGTAAAGAGAGGCAGACAGGTATAAGATGAATCAGATGATTGAATTTGTATAAAGGGGTCACAGAGGCGGGAGGAAAACAAAGAGAGAGTGGGTTTACCAAAACCAAGGGAAGAGAATGTTTTAAGAAGATCAGAGTGGTCAGCCATGTTAAATCCTCTGACGGATCAAAGACAATGAGAATTAAGGACCCACTGACCTAGTGAAAAACAGGTAATTGAGGACTTTAGCAAAGGCAGATCATTTTTTCAAGCCTAGGGATATAATGATGAGCAAAATATTGCCCTTGCCCTCTTGGACTTTAGAGGAGACAGGTGATAGTCAACATGATTCTGGATGGAGCAGGGTAAAGAGAAGTTTCTGGAGGAAATAGGGAGCCATTTTTGGAGAGGAAGGTAGAGGTAAGGATACAAATAATCTTTGCAGAGTGGAAAGAATATGGGTCTTGGAGCAGGAGGGACCTAGGTTTCATTCTTGGGGCAACCTTGGAATTCTCTCTGAACCTGTTTCCTCTTCTGCAAAATGGAAATAATAATATAACCTGCCAAGTAGGAAGAGGAGTGGCCAAAGCAGGAAGAAAGCCAAGGGATAACTGATTAAATGAAGTATCATATAGGAATGAGAGAAAAGTGGGAAGTCTGAGTCTTGAGACAAAAGGGACCCTTATCTCCTGATATAGAAAGAAAAGAGCAAAGAGAGGCATAGACCTGTACATTTGTGCTGTTTCTGCAGAGATACTTAGCAGTGCAGGCACAGCTTTCATCCAATTGTCAGAAGGGAACAGCAGAAAAACCAGAGTACTGGTGAGAGAGCCACTGCAATGACTGAAATCCAAGTGTGTGAAGGACAGGGAAAACAAGAGGGTTCTGAAATATGGAAGGATGAAATGTTTAGAGTTCAACTTGAGATATAAAATTTGGGTTACAGAAGAAAGGAATACATAATATGCTAGAAATAGTTACTAAAATACAAGACTTCAGAAGTGGTGTAATTCTGGGAGATGATCCAGGGTGTGACCAGGATATTTGTGATCTGGACTGGATAAAGAATATGTCACTAGTGGTAAGGGATATAAAGAACTATTAAACAAGGTTGTTGAATAGATCATTGACATGAATAACTGTGCTGTAGTTCAGAAGAATGGCTGGCACTGGAGAAGAAAGGTAGCCTGAGTCAATGTCTTATGTGAACATGGAGAAAGGATCTTGAGGCTGTTAGATGACAATGATGAGCAAGGAAGGAGACAAAAATGGGAAAACTATAATTTTAAGAACAATGGGGAGATATTTAGGAAAAACATTACCAAAGGGTCAAGTGTGGTCACCAGAATTCTGAGAGAAATATCAAAGACAAAGTTATTTACAAGAGATTATTTCTTACAACACTTACTCATATTCAGGTTTTCCTGTCTTTTCTTTCACATTTATACTTATTTTTAGACTTTCAAACACATAGGATGGTTCCAAAAATAATACAAATCCCATCAGAGATACATACCCCTACATACCCCAATGCCCCCAAATACCCAGATCCACCAATTTTAACATTTTGCTACATTTGCCATATCATTCTATCTACATATATTTATCAATCTATCCAGCTATCTGCCTATCAATCCAAGTTCTGAAAACTTGAGTATAGGTTGTATACATCATGCTCCTTGAACATCTGATACAGCCATGTACATTTCCTAAGAGCAAGGATATTCACCTAGGTATCCAGCTTCCAAGTAGTTATCAAGTTCAAGAAATTTAAAACTGATATAAAGGTTACAGTCTATATTCCAATTTTTTCATATGACCCCTAATGTCCTTTTGACCCTTCTCTCCTCTCTTACTAGATTCTATCCAGGATGAAGTATTGCTTTCAATTATCATTGTCTCTTTAGTTGCTTTTTCTTTCTTTTTTAAATTAGGGCAATATATAGACAACATAAACTTTCCCATTTCAACCACTCCCGAGCATACAATTCAGTAGGATTAATCACATTTACTATGTTGTGGTACCCTCACCACATTCAATTACTAAAACTTTCCATCTCCCCAAACAGAAACTCTATACACATTTTGCATTAACTCCCCATTCCCTTTGACCAAACCCTTGGCAACCTGTACTCTAATTTCAGTCTCTGGGAGCTTACATATTCTCCCATTTTTTCTTTGTAATAACCATAGGGCTTAAATTTAACATCCTAAATTTATAACAATCTAATTTTGCTTTGATACCAACTTAACTTCAATAGTATACAAAAAACTAAGTTCCTATTCCTCTAAGTCCCTCTCCCCACTTATATGTTGTTCTTGTAACAAATTGCATATTTATATATTATGAGGCCAAAATCACTGATTTACCATTATATTTTATGCACTTGCCTTTTGGATCCTGTAGGAAATAAAAAGTGGTGCTACAAACCAAAAATACAATTGTACTGACATTTTTATTTATCCCTGTCATTACTTTTACTGGAGATCTTTATCTCTTCAAGCAGCTTCAATCTATTATGTATTGCCCTTTCCTTTTAACCTGCAGAACTCTCTTTAGCATCTATTTTGGGGCCAGCCTAGTGGTGAAAAACTCCCTCAGCCTCTGTTTATCTGGGAATATCTTCATCTCTCCCTCATTTTTGAAAGACAGGTTTGCCAGATATAGAATTCTTCTTTGGTAAATTTTTGCTTTCATCATTTTAAATGTGTCGTCCCATTTTCTTCTTGTCTTCGTGGCTTCTGATGAGAAATTGGCATTTAATCTTATTTAAACTCCCTTGTATGTGACATACTGCTTCTGTCTTGCAGGTTTCAGAATTCTCTATCTTTGGCATGTGACAGTTTGACTACAATATGCTGTGGTGTGGGTGTATTTAGGTTTACCCTGTTTGGAGTTCAATGAGCATCCAAAATTTGTATATTCATGTCTTTTCTTAAATTTAGGAAGTTTTCTGTCATTATTTCTTAGAATATTCTCTCTGACTTCTGGGACTCCCACAGTATGTGTATTCATATGCTTGATGTTATCCCATGAACTCCTCAAGCTCTGTTCACTTTTGTACATTCTGTCTTCCTTTTTCTCCTCAGACAGGATGATTTCAATTGACTTACCTTCAAGTTGACTCATTCTTTCTTTTGCCAGCTCTGATCTGCTGTTGAACCTCTCTAGGGAAATTTTAATTTCTGTTACGGTGGGCTACAGCTCTGTGGCAGTTAGAGATTATTCAGTGAATCCCACTTTAATTTAATATCTCATTTTCTCAACTAATATCCTATATTTCATCAGTTCTGTTTCAAAATAGCAGGATGTAATAAGTAGAGCAGATATTATGTATGGGGGTGGGTATGTTACTTGATTCTTCTTTGGAAGACATGAGGTGGAGACACACAAGGAGAATAAACAGACATGTTTATAATGTCTTTGAGCAGGAGAGTGCAATACTACAGAAGTCAACCTGAGTGGACTTGAGTCTGCCAATGTGCAAAGGAGAGAAGCACAAGGAAGCCAGTGCTCCTGTCCCTGGAGCACCCAGGCTCATTGAGGAGTCATGGTCTTTGAGAACCACCCGAATGATGGAAGAAGTATGTTCTCCATCCTTGGGGGGGAAATTGCCCTCATCTTCAGGGTACTTTTTTGGTCTAAAGATTTACACACTACCAGAACCCCATTGCTACACCACTCCTTTTCTCTACCAGAGAGAAACATATTAATACAGCCTTCCAAAAAGGTCTACTAAATGTTTCTAAATTTAATTCAGCGAAATAACATAATCCTAGGGAAAATATTAGGGAAGCAGAAAGTCACAGTACACTCTAATCTGATGAGGCCACTCTTT